>CEMJ01394054.1:11047-22931 GCA_900068955.1 Clitocybe nebularis | reverse complement strand
TCCATCATCGAAATCGCGTGCGACAAGCTCGTGGTCGAGATCACGCATGGAAAGCGCATCATCGAATTCGCGCACGGCGAGCTCGTCGTCGAAACCGCGGTTTGAGAGATCTTCATAGAACCCACGGAGGAACAATTCGTCGTCGAAATCGCGCATGGCGAGTTCTTCATCAAAATCACGACCTGCGAGCATTGTGTCTTCTGGCCTCGGCCGCACGGCTGCGATGATGTTACCGAAAGCTGTAGCAGCAGCAGTACGGCCACCGGCGGTTTCGATCATGGCCTGTCCGGCGGTTCTAGCATTGGTTGTGGTAATCGCTTCCTTTGTGCGATTCAAGGTTGTCGAGAGGCGCGAGGTCCGGGCAGGGGATGTGGTGGATGATTTAGATTTAGATTTAGATTTGAAGGAGGGAAATTTCAGCTTTGGTCCACGCGCGACCAAAGTATTGTCATTACCCACTTCGGTCTCCACCTGGCTCACCCCCTCCTGTCCAGGTACGGCTGATGCCGCCGTCGCCACCGTTTGCAGACTAAGAAGGGCTTTCCCAGCGATCTCACCAGCTTTCTGAGCTCCAGGTTTTGGGGCGACCTGTACTGAAGGTACCCGACCTTGAGCTTTCGGGAGCCTTTGCTTTGGTCTGTTGCTGCCCCGCCCATTCCCACCCCGGGTGGGTCGGCTCTGGGTCTTCTTCCTTATTCTGGCACGCGCAGCGAGCGTCGATGATCCATCGACGTTGGGAGTGGGTAGGGCGGTAACAAGGACTGCGCTGACGACGCAAGCGATAGCAACTGCATGAGAGTACTTCATGGTAAAAATTACTTGAGATTTGTTTGTGAGGAGGGAGTCAGACCAGCTGAGGAGCGTCAAGATGGGGGCAGAGGGGAATTCTCAGAACCAGCTGAGGAATTGGAGAACCAAAGGTGATACCTGCCGTATACTTATAGTTGTAGATTTTTCTTCGGGTCCTGATCGGTGTTCCCATGGGAAAATGAAACGAAGATGGTGGGAACCCTCCGGAAGACGACAGAGGACTTCAAGACAAGATGGCTTGGCGGCTATAGAGGGTCTCCGCAACCGGCCTTCAAGCCCGACTCCCCAACTGGGTCCAGTCTTATACAAACATGTTCGGATGACCGTATTGGATGATATGACCCCCGGTATAGATTGTACTTTCCGCTGCGCTAGAACTCTTTCTCAACGTGACTTCAGGACCGTCTTTCTCGTTCCATTTCGGTTATGCGCGGCCATAGTGGTAAGTAGCACAGATCAATCACAGCGGATCGTCAATTATCTTGAGTTACTGCCACAACTGTCGTCTGTCGAGTTTCAAGGGGGTTCTAGTTCGGTATTACTTTCCTATGCGTGCTCACATTCGTCTAGAGCCTAAATCCTGTGGGAATGAGTTATCTATGATATCGATCCTGAAAAGATGTATCTGACCTGAAAACCAGGAAAACTACTGGCATGAAGATTACATAACGGTTTGTCACGGTGTTTGGCTTGAAAAGTACTGCTTCACTGCTGTTTCAGGTACTGGGAGGGGGGTACATCTGTTTCCATGTTTTTCTTCCTTGGACGTTGGTAACAACACTATGGACGAGGGCCATGCTCCTTGGGGTACCCTTCACTATATCCTAGTAACATCAAAGATTAGTCTCGGAGCGGATGGAGGCAATCTGATTATAGGGACTTTCAGCGGGCTTGGTATCAGAGTGTATGGGACATCGATATCTCCATAAAGCATCATTAATTCGACTGGGTTCATCCAGATTCAACCGCCCCCATATCTTGGGACCATTGACACATGTCGTCATATTCTGTGTGGCAGTGCATCGGCGAAGACCGTTGCTTTTTGGCCCACATAATCTCATTTGATGGCTACCAACGAGTTCAGATGATATACTCACAATGAATGATCACGGCGTCCTTGCTCAGATCGATCAATGGAGCGAGTAGGTACTCTTATCCGCAGTTTTGTCTATCATGCGCACAGATGTGACTGAAGGCCAATTCCAAAGTCAATTAAACATGATTATAAGTAATTATTAAGTGCCGGGATTTCATAGCGCAAAGATGTACCCTTCAGCATCCTGTTAGGTACTCGGCGACGATTTCTAGAGTCACCACCGTCCGAAAATTAATTCTCCCTCCCCCAATAATCCTATCATAAATTTACATCCTCTGTAGTGGGCATAGTCACGAGGCAGATGTGCAAACGGAGTTCAAGGGTCTAATTGTGTCGAGTCTGGCCAATTGCAATCAGCGTCAAAGTAATCAGATGCGAAATATATTACTTACAGAAGACTAGCTTCAAGCCTTACGTTTAGATGGCACAGTAGGTGCACGGCCGTTAAACCCATATGATGATGACAACAACCCAAACGCCGCTTCATAATTCTTCGGTGTGGTGGTGGTGGGGGTAGAGGTAGGTGCAGGTGGCAACGTGGGGGTAGATTTTTGGGGCTTTGGTACCTTGGTTGATTTATTGGTGACGATTGGAACACCGGAACCAAACCCATATGATGAGGCGAGGTTGCCGAAAGCGGCTTCGTAGTTTTTATGAGAGTCTCGCTTTGGGGAGGAAGAGTTTTTAGAAACAAGTGAGGTCGTGGATGAGTATGAAGCTGCGCTTGACATTCTGGAGTGTGATTAAAAAAATGTGTGGTGCGTATGTGATGCTGGTGATGCTGAGGTGTATGTTTCTGCCAGACGCAAGACATGTCTGACTCTTTATACGTCAAGCCTTCAAGCTTGATATGGTACAGATGCTGTGGAGGCCCATGTTGAGTCATTTCTGGATCCGAGGTCCTTGGAAGATTGATATACAGGTTTTGACGCCTGCGTCCCCATGCATTCCCTGCGGAGTGTGCTGTGTGGCGGAACCGCAGTGACCATCCGAGGTCATCGCAACCGGAGTTCAATGCTAGTTTCATGGGAGTAAACGCTGGGAAGACGCCGTTATGTTATTCTCATGTCAAAAATTCGCTGGCCCTCGTTCAAGTTCATGGTGCGTTTGAGGTATATTTACCGTTTTATATTGGTTCTTGATCTGTTGTAGAACAGTGGAGATTGTTCGGCGTGAGAGCGGTGATTGTGTCTGTGGCAAAGAATCAAGATGTGCACACTGATCAGTATGAGTCAATATGAGTTTGGTATTGTGACGCAACACACTCACCAAACAGCCTCTACAATGGTCACGAGCTCAGACCTCAGGGACCTGACGCTACTGAATGTAGTAGTGTAGGCAAGATCTGAGGGGTGCCGGCTGTGTTTGAACACCGACCTGCTCAACACTCTCGTCCCATCCTGTTCTCAATCAGTAGTGCTTATGGATAAGGAACTAACAATCTTGATTATCGATATCGGAGGCGCTGTGAAATGACATTTCTGTTATAGCAGTGATGTGAGCTCCTGATCATTCGTTTCACTTTCGTCACCATCAAAAAACAAATCCCACTTGGTGGACAGCTTCGAACGCGTGTAAATGCTCTCATGATAAGTCAGAAATCTATGGACGACACGTAGACTTTAGTATAATCCTCTTTTTTGCCCCCCATGGGTCGTGTTCAGAGTCCTAGTTCGTCGGCATGGGGCAGTGTGGTCACATCACCAATAGCAACATATGTGGGTTTCCCTTTGATAAGGGCAGATGCAGCCTGGTTGATCTAAGTGTCAATATGCTAGACAATGAAGTAAGAGCAGATTTCAGACCTTAGAGAATGCAGATGCTGTCACTTTGTCGAAAGCTGAGAGGGATCCTTCCAGAGACGCGTCGGAGCCTTCCAAAACCTGTGATAAAACCTTAAGCAACGATTAGGGATAGATATTATTTTGTCCAACCTTGGATCCCAGAACCGAGACTACACCCTCCCGGCTATCTGCAGTAGCAGCAGCGGCGAACTTGGCCTTGGCGATCGCTTTCTTCAGCTCTTCAGCGGGGACTCCTCCTGTGGCAGCAGCACTCTTCAAAGCCTGGACAGCAACCTTTCCGGCCTCCCTAACTGCAGCCCCACTTGATCCTTGCACGAGGAGTCCGAACAATGTTGCGTCAGAATAGGGCAAGTAAACGGATTGCACAGATGTTCCCTGTGGAATTGAGGTAGCAATGGTCGATAGGCCCTGTGACCATTTGACAGAAGGCCGAGGAGAAAGGTGAGCAGCTAAAGCTGCGAGCGCGGCAGACGGGGCACCCGTGGTTCCGAACCCAATGAACACAGTCTGGGGACCTCCATGTGCCTCGAGACGGCTCTCTCCTCCATAGTAAGAGGATGCTGGTGAAGAGGTAGCCGCAGCGGCCGGAGCGGAGCTAAGGGATTTCTCCACCAATTGAGCGAGCACTGATTGATCAATACCAGACCCAAGGACAGCAATGTTTCCTTTCGTGAAGGCGGAATGCGCAAAGGATTTGATGTCTTCTGCCGTGAGGGAGTTGTGGGAGGGGGCAAAGAGAGACGAGCCGAGTCCCGAACGGAATGCCAGGGCGTGTGCAAGTTCGATGGCATGAGTTGCTGGGTCAGCAGTAGCTGCGGCGATATCTCCTTGTATCAAGGGGGTGACATATTCCTCATATTCATGGCGTGTAAACTTCGCGGAAGTGATGAACGAGGACAGGAGGTCGACAAAAAATGACCTGAAGACGGCTAGTTAAACTGGGCTTTCGTGGTAGATCTCGGAAGCCAACTCACTCGTCGCCACGGAGGAATTCCGCCGTCAAGGCGAGATGTTCCCGACCCAAGCTCGCAGACAAGACTCCTCCATAAAGCTCACTCTCGCGGACCGTTCCGAGTGCCGACCGTTTAGTCGTGCTCTATTCGGACTTTGGTCAGACTGTGGGGACCAGGGCTTGGAAGGTACTAACCTTGAAAGCAAAGTTTTTGAGAGCATTGGCTACACCCGGTTTTGACTCGAACCTACTGCCAGCCTTGACAAGAATGGTCACTGCAGAGGTTGGCTGATTATGGTCGACGGCGGCAACTTTGAGACCGGCACTATCTACGACAGTGGCAAAAGAACGTGCTATGCGTTGGGCGCTACGTGCGGTCGACGCTCTGGCAGCAAGCATCGCTAAATTTGAAGCAGAAGCTATAGCAAAAAGTCTGTCTGGTGGAGGTTTTGTTTTGTGTGCGTACGTTGATTTCGGAGTTAGTTGTGTCCTCTCCGGATTTGTCCGGCTGGGTGAACCAAGAAAAATTCCCCGCGGCCCCGCCCTGACATGAACCTTCCCAATTCCCTCCAAAACATTGAAAAAGCGTCTGCCCTCAACAAGACGCAAAAATTGACAGTAAGTGCCATAGAGTTATAGTCCGTATGGTGATAATCCTATATAATTTTAGTTGCAGCTACAAGTACTACAAATCATTAACGCTCACGCGTCTAAATACACAACCTGAAGGCAGAAATATCTACAGCCCCTACAACTTCCGTGCGTGAACGGTGTGAAGTATACATACCATTCCGCGTACTGTTTTTAATTCATGAATGTACCCATGGACGATTTCGGTCACCTCTCTTTCGGTAAATCCTGCCTCCTGTAACAACGGTTTAACCGAATCCGCATAACGAGATAGTGAAGCGCGGAATGCCCTGCCCAACGCTTTCATCTCCGAACCCTCCTGCCACGGTCCAACTGGCATGTAAAATTGGCGAATCGATATATCGGTGAAGCGACCCGAACTCCTTATGAATATGGGGACATCGATGGCTTGGAGCCGGATGCCTCGACAATCATCAAGAGCCCTAGTCAGAACGTCGAAGAAATGGCAGACCCCTGGAACATGTTCCAGAGGGTTGAGACTCAATTCTGGAAGAAAGGCTGGGTACCGGCCCCACTCATAGGATAGGAAAAGGCCACCTGGGCGTAAAACCCGAGCTACTTCTTGTAAAACCGCAGGGTAATTTTTAACCTGACGGGTCACGAAAAAATCATGGGCAAATGTATCGACTTATAATGTTCTAAGAACTCGTACTTACCGCCATAGACACACTCCGTGCGTGCACGAAATCAATAGAGGCATCGTTCCATCTGTACTGGGCGTTGACATCGTGAACCTCGAATTGAACGTTTGGCAGGGGATATCTCGTGGCAATAGGCACTAGCGGTGTCAGGTCGATGTTAGAGAATCAAAATCTCAGCCACCAAGATCGTACCGATATCAAGGCCTCTAAAGGAGACGTGCGGAAACTCCCTAGCCATATCCATGACCCTATAAAAATCACATTGTCAACAACAGCGTGGAGTGTGGTAAAAATTTCCTCTATAAGGAATGGTATCTTTACCATTTCCCAGTGCCTGTGCAGAGGTCAAGGGCAATTTTTTGGCGCTGTGCTTCCGGCGCCAGAACATCGGGAACTGGCCCAACATAGTTTGCGCCAATCAGCCGGTTGAGGGCGATGTGAATCACGTTAAGTCTCTAGAACATTGACATACAATAAGTTTCGTAGCACGCTATATGGTGATGAGGAAGTGTGGCGTAGGGAAAGAAGTTACCTGTTGTTCCGGTGTATCGGCAGGCAATGGATATGGCGATGGCGGATGTGAATGAAACAATCTGCCACCGCGTTCCAAAAAGTAGGATGGAAAGTCGGTGGATTCAAGCTCGATGAGCAAGGGGGATACATCCGGTGCGCTCATCGAGCCGCCATCGCTTGGCGACTGATCAGCGATTAAACGAGCTTCATCATCACCGTCCGAGTCATAGTCATGGAATTCAGTAGGCATTACAGAAGTGATAAGCTGAGATCTTTTTATCCGACGACTCGGATGTGTTTCTGGGGGGAACCAGTTCTCCCTAAGACTTCAAATATACGATTCCTGATGAGCAGAACTGGAAACAGCAGAAAAGGGTCTCGTTACTCCTGAATGTCAAATAAACTCGACAACGTGGATGTAGCCCAAAGAATGAAGGCGCGCACCTTGTTTAGGATTAACCGCAGCCCAAGCTCTCACGGCGAAGAAAAAGAGAATCACCTTGCCGAGGATGCGAGCGTCAATATGGCATCATAGATCCTACGTTATTAGATGCGGGGAACAGCCGGTCATAATCAAGTATACAAACGGCAGGTGCCTGATATATCCAGCGCCTAAACGAAGCCTTGGGAACATCAGACCAGCACAGTAGCTCCCACGAGCCACGGGAATTAAGTTTGGGTCGATGAACCATTGTAGATCGCGGTTAGCACCGTAACGCGTGTCGTGACGCTTGTCATAACCATGTATTCAGCACGTGATATGTGACCACTTCTCTCAAATATGTCACGCACAAAGTCTTAACCTGACTCACTTGGTTTGAACCTTGACGTTATATGACTAGCTCAAAATGACCCATTTCTGAACATATTAAGACTGTTGATGAATCCCTTCAATCATGGACCTCGATGATTTCTTTCGTGAACAAGAACGGCGAATGAACATACCTGACGATGACCTCGACGAGTACCTTACTCGCATGGGGGTAACCAAGAAAAGGTCCGTCTGTCTCCACTTTACGTAGCTTCACAATTCTGACAGCGCAGATCCAGCAAAGAAATCCCAAACAATCTAGTTACTCCTACGTGCCCGTCGAAATCATTGGACGAGCCAAACAAACCGGAGTGCGCAGGGCCAATACTACCTCGTGTCAGTTTTCGGGCTGCGGAAAAATCGATTGATGAAGTTCACGCTGCCGAAACGGCCTCAAGGTAACCGGCGCGGCCTCTTATGTGATTCCGAATTCAAGATGATTTTGAAAGCAGTCTCGTGAAGAGCGTTCGACAGAACGCCGACTCGGAGGTGACATCTTCACCGCAGGCTCCATTATATCTTGATAATATGCCGATACATAAGGAGTGAGCATATTCAGCTGATCGACGATCAGGCGTGTCCTGAGCAAAGAACCCCAAGTAGCCTATGTTCCGCACAAGATGACATGGAACCATCAACAAGGGTATCTCGCCGCGAAGAGATACCAGATCCCTATAGAATTGTCTCTTCATCCCCAGTGCCAATTTCACCCATACGTAGCCATGCAGATCATCATATTTCGCCCACAATGCCCAAACGCAAGGCTTCTCACAATGAATCAGAACCATCTCAAAAGAAACATAGGACACAGAAGCGTTATGAAACTCCATCTTCATCAATCGAAGAAATTACTTCGTTAGTTGTCTCACTTGATTATCTGATTCTATCTCAACCTCCTCGGAATACCAGTTTCAGAACAAGCCCGAGGACCAATAAGGGAAATATCGATCTACTTGAGGAACCGAGGTCGCCTTACAAGAAACAAATCCCACAAGTCAATAAATCAAGACCACTCAAGAAGCCAAAACTCGTGGCATTAAAGTTACAATCCGTTGTGCCTTTTACTACCAAAGCCACTGAGCAGACTGACCCCCTTACTTCACCAATTGAAGATGCTAGTGACCTCATGCTAGAACCGGATAATTTGAAACCAACTTCATCCATGCAGATGGAGAAAACTGTAGCACTTCAGGCTGCCCCTAGCAAATTGTATCTAGAGGTGAAAGAACGAATAGCCAAACACTCTTCATTGAAGCGACGGGAAAAAGTTGTTAATCTTGGAGCAAAACCGGTTCGAAATGTACCTCAAACCAACACAGGCATCACGCCGGACGAGACTTCTGTTATGTTAATACCGTCTTCGTCTCCCACGCGTCTTTCTTCACCCGTTCCTCCCCCGTCCCCCCCAACCAAAGTCAACGCAGCGAATCAACAATCAGCAAGATTGGCTGGCGTCAAATCCAAACCAACCAAGGGCAAGCAAAAGGAGGAGACACCGCGGCTGACGCCCCGCGAATACGCTCAGAAGCTTCAAGAACCAGGTTCAAAAATATATGAAAATGTCCAAAAGAAAACTCCAGTACATAGGTTCCTGGAGGGCATGAATATATTTTACACAGGCGGTGATATGACTTATGCGTCAGAACAAACTCGCCGTCGAATGGAAATCGTACGTTGTCCGCATTCCCACATAAAGATCTTTATCTAAGCCGCCCATTAGATCGTGAAACATGGAGGTAACCTCCTTGGAACTTACGACGCTTCGCTAATCACTCATATTGTCACTGAGGCCCAGAGGCCTGCAACCTTGCGGGCCCTAGGCCTCAAGAGATTAAGTGATATTCCCGACCATGTGCCCACTGTCAAATGGGATTGGGTAGTGTCGGGGTTTAGAAGAGTACCAACTCTGAGTAGAGATGGCTTGAAGGTGCGAATGGATGAGGTGTGGGCACATGCTGCGTTCCACGAACGCATCGATGCAGGATTGGACGATCTGCCTTTTGCCAAGGGAAAAGGGAAAGCTCGCGAAAATGAAGACATCAGTCGGATTTCGTTTGTTACTCCAATCATTCACATCACCCCCATTGAGGTTTAACATTAAATATAGGGACTTCACACAAGACAAACCACGACGCCAGAACACCGCACGTTCCATCCACGACTCCGAAGACGAAGGAGAGGCTGAAGCCGGGAATAGTTCCGCCGGTGCACCAATGTCGCCCCCCACTTCTCCCATGAGGCCCACGAACCTCAGCGGTGCGGCCTCATCGAAAATGGATATCCATGTGAAGAAACAGACTGATGATCCTTTGGCGGAGTTCTACGCCAAGGCGAGAGCAGAGTGCGAAAGCGGGGTATCTCAATGTCTTCTCGTAGTCTTAGAAGATTCTAACTCCCAGGTATAGTGGGCACGTTATGGAGAAGCTGATGATTCCGATAGCATACCTTCTGACGAAGAAGAGCCTGTCTCCTCCAGGGTTGTTCCCAAGCGAGTACGTTGCTTCGTGTTTGCTCTCATCTACTACTGCTGAGATGTAGCAAGGGGTGGACCTGCGACAATAAAGAAGTTCAGAGGACATCACCTGCTAACCAGGATATTATCGACAAAGCTTGTGATCTTATCCATGTCATCTGATCATTATTGATGATAATTTCTTCAGCTTCAGGAACTCAAGGACCTCCATCAGGCGAAACCTAGCGATGACGACCACTGGCGCGTGTTCAGTTATAGCAAATGTAAGGCTCAATTATCTCCCCCCACGTCAGGATCGTTGGATGGATGCGCCGTGTTATTTTCCAGGCATCCGAGCTCTCCGGAATCACCCCAAGCGCATTAAATCGTTCGCAGAGGCTCGGGCCATCCGCGGCGTCGGTGATAAAACCGCCACCAAGGTATATATAGATCCTTTCATTCCCTTTCGCTTCTCACTACATACCTAGATAATGGAAATCTTGGAAACTGGTGCCCTGCGTCGCATAGACTATGAACGGACAGATGATGTTGTCGCGACTCGCTTATTCCAGGGCATATATGGAGTTGGTGCGTCACTAATATATATATTTGTTCCAGGCTGTAACCTCGCGAAGGACAATCGACGGCATTTAAGTGGTATGCAGCTGGGTGCAGAACACTTGAGGATATCAAAGCTGGCAAAGGTGGTGTCAAACTGACACCCGCGCAAGAGATAGGTATCCGATTCTATGACGGTAAGGGGACTGCTATATTGATTGTGAGGCTATCATATCGATCATTACCTACAGATATCAACGACCGTATGCCACGAGAGGAAGCGAAAGCGATCTTCGATCTGATTAAACCGATAGGTGAGTATGAGATCATCTCTTTCGAGATCCACGGAGCCCGTTGTTGAAGGCGCATAGCTCTTCAAATCGACCCGAACTTATATATCGAAATCATGGGGAGTTATCGTAGGTAGGTCATCATAGCCTAAATTCTCTGTTGTTGCCCTCACAAAAACCTGTCAGGGGTAAGGCAAACTGTGGTGATATTGACATAATGATCACCCGCACACCCGACGATGGGAAGACTCACGCAGGCAAGATTTAAATTGTAAGGCACGACCCTTATTCACCCTTCTTAGGTGTTCTTTCGCAGCTTCTGCAGAAGCTTCATACCGCAGGGATCTTAACAGAAGACCTTGCCCTACCTGAGGATCCTAGCGACCTCGAAGCCATTTATCGCGGACTTTGTCGAGTCCCCAAGGAAGGATCGCGGCGTAGACGAATCGACTTCCTGACAATACCGTGGAAGTCAAGGGGAGCTGCTCTTTTGTATTATACAGTCAGTACCCCTCCACCCACCATTAACGTCTACTTACAGTGTACTACTATAGGGCGATGATATAGTACGTGACGATCATCAGCCTATACTAAAGACACTTCGTTTATTTCCTCCATTGAAGTTTAATCGTGCCATCCGCATGAAAGCAGGCGTATCAGGCTATTCACTTAATCAGAAGGGTCTTTTTAAGGGTGTAGTTCGTGATCCACGGGACCGACGCATCAAAATGAACATAGGTACGGCTTTCGCCTTAATTTGTGGAGACTCTGACTTAGAAATCTTTACTCAGGCACTTTAGTGGCATCCGAAACTGAAGAAGAAATATTCAGGATCTTGAATGTTCCCTGGCAGGAACCTCATGAGCGCGTTAGAGGTTGAACTGAGGTTGAAAGTCAGGGAATCTTCAATTAGGTGCCTTACCACCACTGTTTTACACGACTTATATACACTTATATACAGCAACCATGAACCCGTTGTAATGTATTCCCGTAGGATTCATTTATAGTGTTTTCGCCCATAATTTCCAAAAATTATTTTCTTAAGTCCGCTATGAATTATGGTAGTGCAATCGATCGGGATAAGACCCTGTCTTCGAAAACTTTAGATATTGAAGAGCTATTCCTTTTTTGTAGGCATGATGGTAACCAGTGCCGACCCTTGCCTAGTGGCGACCGGCTCTTGTTCCCAGACTGTTTCAGCATTTCTTTTGAAACATGGGTTGTACAAGTTACCGACATTGCTAAAGATCGAAATTGTGTTTCTTGTCTATCACGATCGGTGCTGGTTGTAGCGGCCCGAGAAGA
>CEMJ01394053.1:6362-31049 GCA_900068955.1 Clitocybe nebularis | reverse complement strand
GTGCCCTCTTATGAGTTGCGTGAAGCAAAGATATTTCGTTGATGGGGCTCGAGATGCTATAGTGCCGCGACCAACTTCCAGTTGAAGAACCGATGGCCAATCCAAACCTGCCAGCGCCACATGTGCATCCCCGACCCCCGGACAACCCAAAACGGCGCCAATATGTTTTTATTGGAGTTCCTATCCATGGAATGGACAAACGACGGTACGAGTGAGTCGACGTCTTACTACATATTATTATGCAAGCCAGTCTGGCTTAACCAAACCATTCGAGTCCGAGCCTTGGGAGTTTAGGCTTTAGGATGTCAACCATTGATGTTGCAGGAGTTCTATCGCAGTCGGGCGGAGGAGGGGATCTGGTTCTAAAGCCTTATGAAGAAAACTTAGTGCGGCCGACGATAGGCCTTGAGGAAGCGGAGGTGCGTGGTCTCCAACCTAGGCCCATCAATTCAACACATGGATTTAGTATCAAGTGAAGCCGAAGCATACCCTGTGAGTGACGTCCTTAGTTATAAAGAGCTCAACAATAACAATACCAATGCTCCAGATATCTGCCTTTGTTGTCATAACAGAGCCCTGGAGAACCTCAGGGGCCGTATAATGTGCACTGTCGGTTGTTGGTATCAGGCTCCCGTGTAGTTCTGGAAGCGGACACTCATATTAAGTGATTTATGTGCATCAATAAGTCTAGTTTCCCACCGTTCAACACACGGCGCATACCACCCCCATCCGCGATCTTGATCACGCCTTCATTGTCGATGAGGAGATCGGTCGTCTTGATATGACCATGGATTACGCCATGCGAGTGCAGGTAGCTAACGCCACTGACAATCTGGCGTACAAAGCTGCGTAAAAGGGGCTCCTCGAAGGCACCATAGCTCTGATGGAGTGCACGTAGGGAACCAGCAGGAACATACGGATAAAAAAATTCAAGAAAATTTACATCCAGCTTATAACCTTGAGGCCTGTAAGCTACGGACCCCCCACGAATTAAGATATTGGATTACTTACTCCAAAGGTCCAAAATGTTCTGGTGCCGAAGCGACCTGAAATGTTGAATCTCTCGCTCGAGTTGGGTGAGCAATTGATTCCGCCATTCGTTGTTCACCGATATTTTGACTTGCCTCACAGCCATGGTGAGACCATTCGAGGCGTTCATCCCTAGGTAGACAGCCCCGCATAAGCCACCATCACCAATTCTTGCCCCTTTTACCCATTCGATTGGTTGGGACGGGACGAACACTGAAGGAAAATGGTCTGCAAGTGTGCGGAGATACATAAGGGCGCCTACTCTGAACTCCAACTCCGATATCTGTCATGTTCAAGATGTCAAGATGTTTCTACGCAAAGCAGAATTCTTAACTACAGCCGAGGGAGGAACAAGAAAGGAGTAGATGTCGAGTCCGTCACCCTAGGATAACTTATCAAGGTAAAATTTGATGGCACCATACATCAGATGCTAATTATAATCCTAAAGTGTACAACACCCGTGTCCCTTCAGATAAGTCGAGTTTCTGAATTAATTTTACAAAGTCCTTACCATAAGGGGTCGATTATCCTGCGACGGAAGCGAGTAAACCTCGCGGGCCCCTATGTTTAGGCTTCTTTTAAGACTTAAACCTTGTTCAACGTGTGCGTTTTGTCTTCTGGGGGACGGAATTTTTTTGTTGATAACCGCTAACTCGAAAAGGAAGTTACACTTACAGGGAATGGATGACATGCTAGTGTACGTTCTCAATTTCATTGATTCAACGAGGCCTTCATCAAAAATCCATCCCAAAGAGTATACGCTATCGAAACGCTTTGTAGCCCGTCCCATTCCAGGCATGTGTGGGACGCCAGCCCTATAAACTTGCGCATACTGTCCTTCCTACGAGCTTAGACAATATAAAATCAGTTAACAACCATGACAGCCTTTGTCTATCCAAGAAGTTCAGACCAATCAGCGTTATTATTTAATAAAAGCCGCATCTACCAGTGAGTCAAACCCAGCCTCACAAATATCCATCTACTCACTCTACAGTCGATTATAGGGGTTTATGAGGGACAACTTTTACGAGCTGTTGGTCAGATTCCTCGTCAGTAAGTCTGATGCATCATGCCCCGTGTAGGTTGAGAATTCACAGTTCCCTACAATGACAACTCGGGCAGTTCCCACTACTGTATTGGGCCCGCTAGGACGCGTTCACATTGTCTACACCCTCGGCCCGGGATCGTCCAGATCCATGCTGCAACCTACACTACTTCCATAGATCGCGAATCGGGAGGCAGAATTTCGCTAGCCTGTTGTGATGAACGAAAATGTGCACGTAAAGCAAGCTGTACTTGAAAAGGAGATCCAGATTGATGACATTTATATGAGAAGTCTATCCTGAAGAATTCTCTTTAACTCACAGCCTAGCGATTGACGCTATTCCTGGCGTGAAACCTTGCTGGTATGCGAGCCCATAGACTGGATTACCATATTTTGCGGCCTAGCAATTCTGTCGCTTCCATTCAATCGTCCTTATCGCTAGGCCCTCCCCTGACGCCGGGCCCTGGTATCGTATCTGGAACGAACCATGATAGACCAACCCTTCAAGCTGTTACACAGCAATCATCGTGATACTAGTTAGCATACATCTAAAGAATGTTCTCATTATGACAGTATGATTTGAGGTCCATTGAGATAAAGACGATCTCAGACAATTTCCGAATGTGATGGGACGGACACAATATTTGTACAATTACACAAACAACATATCCAAGGAAAAACGAAGTGTTATGATTATAATTGGAAGACCTCCGGATATGGTCTGTCTGCATGTCCAGTGCCCATACCCTCTCAGCCCCCCATCATCACAGGAAAACCCTATGTAATTTTATGGCGAGCCCGTTTCTAAGTACAGATAGTCTATGTCCCAGCTGATAGAAAAATGGTATTACAAGCTCACATTCCTCTCGTTAGGCCTCCAGTTTGAACCATCCCTAATGAATGTATCATACACCAACATTTCCATATACTATGTGATCAGGATCGGTTCTCTAGTTTCTTGACTCACTCCTCATCAGCCCCGCTTGTCCGAGCATGCTGGAAGTGAATATTCGATGGGATTACAATGCTCCCTCTTTCCTGTGTGACAGTGCTCATCCCTATGCCTACCCGGATGATAATCCAAGTGGGTATCATGCCCTGGCACATAGTGGAGTCAAAATACGGAAATGAGTATAACTATACTTGCCACAATTTGTGTGAGCGCTGCAAACATAGAACTCTGAGTCACCGGGTGAGGAGCTTGAAACCTGTCTTCATGACCACATCATCACTCACCCCTTTAATATTGATGTCAAAATTGGTTTGGTGATCAATACCGACAGATATGCAGATCAAATATACAGCCACAGCGAGACAGTAGATGGATCCTGATTCCACACTATACTGTTGGCCCACATGAGAGTCGAACAAAAAGGCCTTACTTACATGATGGCAATGACCCTGTTGTACTTGCGCGAGACTCCTTGCCCCAACACCTCACCCATGTCACGTGATATCCACCAGATTCGACCAGCTGGTATAAGTAGAGATGGACAAGAAATTTTAGGATAAGATTTAATGCGCTCACCAATAAGGAGTGTTATAACACTATTGGTTGCTACTGAGACAAATAACGGGGCACGAGGATCGAAAGAACCGAAGCGGTTGCTCGGAACGGGTAGTTGGGTACCAAAGGGGCCTGACTCGTCAAAGAAAGATATCATAGAAAAGACTAAACAATCTTTGTAGTCAGTTGTCGATCATAAATATAAATTAAATACTGACTGGCAGTTGCTACCAATAAAATTGCAGGTCCAAGAATCACGTATATTCTACATTCCCAGACAATATAGCAGCGGTAAATCTGTCGAAACATATTGAGCAAGTCAATTATGATTTGCAAGGACAACTTGTAGCCATACAAGCAGTATATCTGCAACAAGACTTCAACCCGCGAGTATAGTTCGAATGTCAGTACCGTTAGTGCATGAATAATTCCTGCTCACTTGTTCACAATATATAATAGATTCTGGATAGTGTTCGTCGTACTATTCTGTTGAAGAACATGTACGAGGGCAAAGGCGGTATTTCCTGTAGAACACAGAAACATGCCGATTACCGTGACAATTAAGTATATTTGGCCTCCTGAGTTGTGTCCGGTGCACCGCCGCTTGTAGAGGACGTAAAGGCAAGTACAAAACTCAGCAAGGTATATGCCTATAAGAAAATCAGCAAGTCCTCTTCACATGTCTTGTTATTTATACCATGTAACCAGAATTGCACCTTTCGAGTAGAATCAGATTGTTTTTCATGGGCGCTGGAGACCATGGAACACACCAGCGCGGGTACAAATAGGGGTAGACGCAGTTCTTCTACTGATGAGGTCATGGCTGCAGGTGCAGTAGGCTCGTCTGCTTCGTATTCGGAAAGAGGATTGTATGGGCCAATGGGGTAGCGGTGCGTTTAATGGTGGAGAAAGGGTTGGAGAATTCCAGATCTTGAAGGATTTAGAGTGAGAATTTGAAGACTCTGTGTTTTGATATCTCATGTCAGTACCAAGGAAATTGCCGGGTTTGATTGACTTTCGTGAAGCGCCATCCATTTACAACCAGGCACTTCTCATATGATGCTATAGAAATATCTGTCGTAGTTAGTATAGAAAAGATGATCAAGGCCAAGGATAGAGAGGTAAGAGCCACCATTTTTGTATAGATTGATTCGGGAGAACCAGTCTTGTCATATGCAAGTTAGAAGAACAGTGACAGATGCGCCTGCCAAGGATAGGCCTTGTGTACTTTTTTGGTGAGGGTTCACGGATCAGATGAGACGAAAATACCATACTCACACACATTGGAGCGTTATAAACCTGACTGCATCTGGTCTTTCGAGGTTCCGTGGATTGGGCAGGGAGCCTGCAACCGTGAGTCATTTGACCTCTCGGGCTGCTCCAATCTTCTGGAACCTCTTCGCTTTGTGTCCAGCGTGGTTTAGTCCATGTATTTGGACAAGGGTGGGCGTCCCCTCAATTCATGATTGTGGCGCTGGAGGGTGATATTGTCAGTAACCGGCGCAGGGTGGTGACACAGAGTTCTTAGTTATCGAGCGCACGTATCAGGTCGAATACAGGGGTGGTGTCTGTCTGTCTCCCGCTGGGCCATTTGACGAGCACGGGAGATATTTTATTGTGGATATCATGACGCACTGATACTTTCGCGCACCCCACGGGCCATAATTTAATGGAAGAACTCATACCCAGGCCCTTGTCAGCTCTTGCCATCTGAACATACCAAGAGTGGCTGCCCAGCGGAAGGGCAGCACTCCTCCCACCTCAATATCGGCACCTACCCCCGGGTCCCACCTGAACAAAAATTATAGTTAGTACCATTTCTTGGTACACACCAAAAGTCGAGATCCTCTTAAATGGGGATGGGGGTAGGGAATTGCTACAATCTGGCGAGGGCAGCAAACATGCAACCCTGGGTGAAACCGCATCAGCAAATTCAGCTCACAAATAGGTTTCCCCGCTCACGTATTTAGGTTTTTCCACCCTCAGGCCCTTGTGTAAAGAGCGGAGTACTGATATGATGGCGATGATTCTTTCTTACTTGTGTTCGGCTCTTACCCTCCAGGATCGTGTCCATTTCGCATGACGCCCATTGAATTCAACCAGTTAGGAGATGATTGAGCAAGGTTGAAAGTGCTTTCCGATAAGTAGTGTTGCCACGAGGTTGTTTCTAAATAAAACGAAGAAGGATCCCTGGGCCCTGGAGTACCAAAGGAGAGGTCGTCTGGGGTCCTAGCAGTCGAAAATGCTCTCTATACTGCATCCTGGAAGGGCTAGAAGGAGCTGATATAATAGGCTGACTAGTAGTTGCTTCTAGCAAGACGATAGGCGCTAGAATCACGTGGATTTTACGTCCCCAGACAAGGAGGGGTATATCTAGTTCGAGCCGTGGGTCAATCAGCGACCATGAAAGGGGAAACAGGTACGAGGTGTGCGTCCGCAATTAGGCTTCGGACCACGAGTGCAGGACCAGGTGCTAATATTCGCGAACAGTCAAGATCTGATATAGCATTTAGACATAGTACTCCGCTCGCTTGTCATATATAGCAGCCCCTGGGTGAGAGCGGGAGTTGGGTTTTCCGACTCAAGACGCTGGACTAGAAATACTATCTCCTCACTTGGCGTAACCACCTCAACCACTTTACTCAGCGTCAATAGCGCGCCAACGACGGAGTGTACTGAAAGTACAAATAGACATGTTGTAGCTACCAGATATATCTGGCTGGCCGGTGCGGCGCTGAGTGAAGGGGATGGAAATGCATGCACAAGGATCGGCGGTGTGGGGGCCTGTGGCGGGGTGGGTGCGTCGTGTTGGCTGTTTTGAGTATATCGATACCATGCAGCCACAATTGCAAATTTCGAGTTCAATCATATTAAAATTTCACTTCGTCGAGAAGCGCAGGGGCGCACCGTTGTTGGTAGGGAGCTTCTCACCGAAGGAGAACATGGTCGTGTTGATATCGCAGTGACAAGGGGCGGTTATTGGTTGGCTATTGACAAGCTTGTAGTGGGCCCGATTCATATTATGCTTTGTTCCTGCAGAGAATGTTGATTGAGGGGTGATGTTCTATTAACTGTAGGGGTGATTGTCGGGAAGATGAACGGCTCTTCCCATTTAACAGGATGTGACGTTGAAATGCCATACCAGGATAGAGATATCTTCCGATATAGTGGGACGTGTATATCGGCGGGGTTACAATTGTCATCCGGGGTACACCAGGTCCATGAATATCAAAATATAGATATCCTCGGGGGGTAGCAGTTGGGTGTCGTTGGAATCGGTATTGGGGGCCTGACAAGGATGGAATAATCTCGAGATATGACGGGCTTCTCAAGAAGAAAAAATCGAAGGATCTTTCAAGCTTGACAGTGAAAGCCGCAACCATGAGGGCCGATAGTGCTGTGATTACATAAAGATGCGCGACTTAGCTAGCCCTAAACTTGGATTCTTTCCTTGACGCCTAATTGACGCCTCTCAAATTTTAACCAGACTTTCTGTCACCATGGACCACGACGAGCTTGATACTCTCACCGGGTCTGACCCAGCCTTGTTCTACGCGTCGAGCGCACCCGTTCTTCAAGTTTCTGCCGAACGGCCAACTCTACGACGTTCACTTCGATCACGTCAGTCGCTGGGAGGAGGGGACATTCTTTTTGAGCACAAGCCTAGGAAGCGAACTCTCTCGGCATCCGCTCTCCAAAACAATATACAAATATCTGCGTCGAAGAAGATAAAGTTAGACGAAAGGAAAACGGTGTGCACTCCTTGGCTATCTGCATTTTACAAGTGGAACCTCAGTGGTGTTGTATAGAAAACAAATATTTCGAATGAGAAGAAGGATTCCCGTGACAAAGCAAGGAAGAGATGGCTTCATTGCCACCGTGAAGTAATTGGACCTCTGCTCCCACCGAACAGCTCGTTCTTCGAACAACTTGAAAAGGAGCTGCGTCGAAACTCCAACGACACAATTTCATTTGTCCCATTCCATGAATTGGATGAGCAACCGAAGCTTATCAAAGGAGGAGTTATGAAGGGCTATCAGGTATTAAATCCCCCGTCTGGATCGCCCCTTCTCTGAATAACACTCAATAGCTTCACGGACTCTCGTTTTTGGTTTCTATGTACAAGAATGGTGGGTCAGTTGCTCCCCCCACGCCATGCCAAGTTAACACATCGAAGGCATGAATTGCATTCTCGGTGATGAGTAGGTTTTCTCGTGGTTGTCCCTCCTCTCTAACTGACTCGTGAACCTAGAATGGGTCTGGGAAAGACATTACAAGTTATGAAATATGGATTTTCAACCTAGATGGACTCGCCTAATGCCTCTATCTAGACGTTATCTCTTTTTGCATATATCAGGGAACATTCATCAGGTATTTTACATGCATATTTGTGTCGTCGTAATGTTGACCTCGTTAAAGGCGCGCACGATCCTCACCTCATAATCTGTCCACTTTCGGTTCTTTCGTCATGGGAGGCAGTCAGTGACTCACGACAACTCCTACTACCAGATATTAACAATGTGACTAGGAAGCTGCACGCTGGCTTCCCTCAATGCGCGTTATCCGCTTTCATGGGACAGGTAATGAACGAGACCGTTTCAAAAACACCTTTCGCAGTGATCGTAACTTTGACATCGTGCTCACGACATATGACACATATGCCGTTGAAGATGGATGGTTCAAAACTCACCGTTGGACATATTGTGTTCTTGATGAAGGTCACAAAATCAAGAATTCGGAAACTAACCTTGCAAACAAAGTTCAGGGCCTTGGTAGCCTATATAGATTGAGTAGGTCTACCTCTTTCACAATGGATGTGATAGGTAGACTAATATTCTGAATAGTCTTGACGGGAACCCCAGTACAAAATAACCTTTTGGAATTGTGGGGGCTACTTCATTGGCTGTATCCTAGTGTTTTTACCGGAGCCTCGGAGCGACTTTTCAAAGACTCTTTCGACCTATCTCGTGGCTCCTATACTATCCCTTTTCTCAATGCCTCCAAGAAGCTGGTTTCGACAATTATGCTTCGACGTACGAAGGCGGTTGTTGCTGTTGACGACGTTCCCCCTCGCGAAGAACTCACTGTTTTCATTCCATTAACGGAGACGCAAAGATTCTGGACATACCGTCTACTCACCAAGATGGACACTCCGGATTTACATAAAATTTTCGCTTCCAACACCACAGTCAAATCAGAAGGTGACACTGTTCCCCTGGAGATGCCTTATTCAAACCATTTTGAGTCGGAGAGTAAACCAACTGGCGCAGAGCTTTCCCGTGGGTCATTATCATTCTAGGGTTTCCATTTCCTGATATCTGGTACAATTTCGACAGACTGGAAAAAACTCATGAACCTTTTGTTGCAATTGCGCAAAGTTTGCGATCAGTACGGAGCTATTGTCTATGTACCTCCCACACGGCGTCTAAATTCTGACCTAGTCCATATCTCTTACCGAATGCTGAACCGGAACCTTACGATATTGCCGAACACATCGTGCCGGCTTCCTCGAAATTGATTGCCATTGATAAGATTTTAGCCGACATTCTCCCCAAAGGCGAGCGAGTCCTTATCTTTTCGGTAAGTTATTTTTTGTTTGGTGCTGGAAATAAAATTGGTGCTGATATGTTATAGCAATGGACAGGGTGAGATTCATTTGGGAATCACTGAATACTAGTTCAATATTCTCGGCAGAATGCTTGATCTTTTGGAAGATTTTATGGTCCTTCGCTCGATACCTTTTGCTCGTTTGGACGGATCGACTTGCCGCCCTCGGCGTTCTTTGGATATAAAATTAGTGAGTCCTTCCCGCATTTCATACGGATAACACTGACAATCAACCTGAAGTTCCAGCAAGAAGTTTCACGTAAGATCTGGGCGGACCTCGACGCAATTGAATTTAACACTCCTTAACTAGCTCACAAAGTATTTTTGATATCTACCAAAGCTGGTGGACTTGGTGCGTGCCGCTCGGGTTAACACAAATTCTTCCTCTTATTTTTGATAGGTATCAACTTGACAAAGGCGTCCAGTGTTATCATGTGCGATTCGGATTGGAATCCTCAAAATGATCTTCAGGCGATAGCCAGAGCCCATCGCCTTGGACAAAAAAAAACTGTTAAGGTTCGTTCCCTATGACAATATATGATCCAGAGTTAATTGTGGCGTTTGTAGGTATATAGATTGATATGCCAAGGAAGTGTAGAGGACCAGATGTTAGACCGCATCCGTCGAAAACTGTTCTTATCCGTCAAAATATTGGGCTCCGATAGCTCCTCATCCTCCGAGTCTACATCTCTAGGGTCGAGCGAGCTCCTAGACATTCTCCGCAAAGGGAGTAGCGCTTTGACACAATCCGATAACGGCATGAATCTTGAGACATTCCTGACTTCCGATATATCAGCCATTCTTGAAGCATCACGGACGTTAGAAAGCCAACGGGACGCCAAGATGAGAAAAGAACTCAAGGTTGAAGCTGAAAATATGGATCAAAACCTGCTTCTAGATGCTGAAGAGGAGGAGCGACGACTTTTGAGCGGTGTCGCCCAAGTACAATCAAGGCTCTTTGAAGGGAAGCTAGTTCGTCGCACACAGACTAACACGGAGATCGCCGATGAGTGGCGTAATTTGGAGAAGCGAGCTAGAATTGACAGAACAGTGGTTATCGATGGGATGACATTCATTGCTCCACCAGCCGCTGTAGAAACCGTACGTAGCATGCAGCTCTTTCTGGAGATATGGGGTTGACCAATAAACAGGCTGCTGTGACTAAGGCCCCAGTCAAAAAACAAAAGGCGAAATTTGGATCAGAGGAATGGTGCATTCATTGTCGTGATGGGGGTGACCTGGTTCTGTGCAATATCTGCCCCCGAGGTCAGTGCCATATCAACAAAATCATTGTTTTATACTAAAATTCAACCAGTATTTCATGCGAAATGTCGTGGAATGACAAAAGCGGATGTCCGTAAAGTCTCTGTGACGTGTAGCCAACACTCGTGTGCCGAATGCCACAGGTCAACTAGCGAGGCCGGGGGAATGTTATTCAGGTGCGCACTCTTCTTTAACGTGTTCCCCATACCCTGACGAAAACCTCAGATGTCGCACTTGTCCCCAAGCATTTTGCGAAGATTGTCTTCCTCCCGGTGATATCGCTGCTATAGGGGATGTTTTACCTGAATTGTAAATATCGGTTCCTCTTAGATGGCTGATCACTGACATAAACACATAAACAGTGAGTTATTGGATTACGGTCAAAAAACTACAGCCTATTACATTAGCTGCCATGATTGTCGAAGTGACTATGCCGAGGATCCCACATGCCAATTTTGGGTAGAGTGGGAGGTAGATATTCGAAAGGCTGAACAAAAACTTGCTCAACAATCCCAAAAGCGATCATAATAGACGTTGCTGCTATACTGATACTCTGCCGATTGAATTTGTAATATTTTGCCCCACGTAGGGATCACTAATGTATCATACCAATAGGAATTCGATGTATTTTCTTGATAGTGTTGAAGAGATGTACAAACGGCCCGATCCCGATCCGAGCATATTGAAAGCGTCTGATCCAAACAAGAGCAAACCACTTGCCACAAACCCGTGCAATCCCGATTCTAAGTGAATAGCACTGAATCTCTATTTGACGCATTTTTTGCCCGTCTCTCATGTTCCGGGCATCTCTTCGCCTGGTAAGTCAACTATATACACACGAAGAGTACGCTAAATCTGCTCTGTAGCCTCAAAAGGCATTGCTGTCTACCTCCATGGCAGCAACCGCGGTTGCTTTACACGAGCCACCGCAGGAACGGGAAAAAGTAATGTTTGCACGAATCCTGAATCCGTTTTAAATTTATGCTCGTTCCAGCTATCTATATATCCTGGCCAAACCCCCGAGATCTTACTACTAGAAACACCTTCACCTCTAGAGAAGCAAATTGGTTTTGCACGGAGAAGGATAATGCAGGCGGGCAGCGAAGCACATGGTCATGTCCAAGGGGTCGTGTCCAGGTGGATTGGGGTAGAGCATGCAATTGAAAGTACGTAATGTACTTGCTGAACCCGAATCCCCTGCTGAATGCACTCA
Source organism: Clitocybe nebularis (assembly GCA_900068955.1). Classification (NCBI taxonomy): domain Eukaryota; kingdom Fungi; phylum Basidiomycota; class Agaricomycetes; order Agaricales; family Clitocybaceae; genus Clitocybe; species Clitocybe nebularis. The sequence goes on along the minus strand of CEMJ01394053.1, from coordinate 19,385 downwards.
GACCGCGTGAAGTCCCTAATCTCCCCAGACGAATCACTAACACCGGGGTTACTTTACGTTGGTGTAGCGACTCTCAGCGGGTCTATTCTTGCAAGGAACCGCTTTTTGCCAACACGTTTACTTCTACCGCCGGCCTTCCTGCTCATATCTGCGAACCACTTCCTGCCTAAAACAACCGCCAACCTCACATCGTACTTTGGTTCACTAGAGGAGACATACTTCCCGACATTTTCTCAAAAACATGATACAGCAAATCAACACACTCAAATGGCATGGCATCAGTTGAAGGATGCGACAGAAAATGGGAGACAATGGCTCAGCCGCGGAGCAGGGACTGCTATCGACCGGGTGCAGGATGCGACAGGGTTAAAATTGAGAGAAACCCTCGGTTGGACTCAAGCAGCAGCCCAGCGAGCAGAAGGGAAGCTGCTGGAGACAGTTAAAGCTGTAGAGGACAAAGTGCAGGAGGCAAAGAAGCCTATAGATAGAATAGTGAAGGAGCAAGCAGAGGAAGCATCTGATATTAAAAAGTTGGTATAATCATAACCGCTTTCCACGTATGTTCCATAGATTCTGCTTTACGTATGGTTGACATCCATTCACGCTCGATCGAACCCCAGTTCATCTGGCACCTACTAGTTCCGTGACCCTCAACACCAAGCGCAGTCATCCCGAAATAAATTGACCGCTACGGGGACTTGACTTCCGGAGGGCAGAACTTTTTGGATCGTGAGATGGACCAATCCTCTTGGTGCTGCTATATGCCATCCGCCGGGACGTGGCGAGAGACCGACTGCGGGCCATACTCATTCTCCCACATTCGCAGCTATGTTTATTCGAGGCTTTTAAGCTTAGGCTTAGGAAGGAAAATCTTCTCCACGAGAAATCCAGCCACGAAGGATTGTCATTAAGGAGCTAAACTTTGGATGACCGCCGATAGGCGGATGGGTCGACAACTCGCCCGCTCATGTCCAGATTATGGTTACCCACTCTCACGAATTAAAGACCGCAACATATCTTATCCCTTGATTCAGGAACGCCTAAGTATATTGTTCTATGTACATCCTGCAATTTTGAGGTCAAAGAAAAGAGCTCTAATTATAAAGGCAGTCCATGGGATAGATCCGAGACGTGGATTCCAAGTTCAATCTATGATTGATAAAACAGTATAATTAGACTCTAGACATGTTACAAGATAAAAGCATATGTCCGCCGTTTCACATCTCCTGTTGGGGTTGATTCCGCATCGACGTTCGCGATGTTGGCCTCGAAGGGGGCAGTGAAGGGAGTACTATTGATAGCGCGGGAGCCGGGTCAATCACGCTCGAACCGTGTGATGTATAGGAAGTTCCGCCTGTACGCGTGGCACCTGGAGGCGGTTCATCAGGGGGAAAGGCGGCAATAGCCACGCCGAAAGGAGGTGGTGGTGGTGTAATAAGATTATTGTCATCCAACAGGGACGTTATGTTATCGTCTATTGGGGGCGGCGATGCAGGGGGAACATCGGCATAGGATAGGTCTCGGATATGTGTAAGATGAGTAGGATACGAAGCTGGAACCACCGCAGAAGATACCATGGGCGATAACCCGTCAGGAGAAGATGGGGATAACGACGGCGTTAACAGTGATTCGACGTATGGAGGGGGGTCGGATGGGATCTGTGTACCCGGGAAGAATCTCGGTACAAAAGGAGCTGGCCCAAACATAGGAGGCGAATCGTCGGATCCATTGGTATGGAGCGAGTCGCGATCCCTTGCAAGGCGCTCGCGGCGGTTGAATTTGCGTCGGCGCCTTATAATGCTAAAAGCCAGACCGATAGAGAGCACAGTCAGGACACCAACGCTACCACCAACAGCGCCACCAAAGGTTGCGACGTTATGTCGTTTTGTGTTCCTAGAATTTCAAACAAAACCTTAAGCATCAATCACGCAATATATTTGATACGAAGAAAGTAGTCATGGAGCGAAAAAATGGAATGATTTCCCGATGATAAAACGGAATTGAGACGCACTCATCAATTGTCGCGCTTGGCGAATTTTGGGCCAATGGTGACGAGGGTGTAGTCCCATTGGTTTCAGCTTGTCCGGTCCGGGTATAAATCATATAGTCAAATAAGAAAACGGATCCGACTCCAACATCCACTCGGAGAACGTGCGGGGTTTCCGTCAAATTATCTTGGGCAAAGACGTTCACGTGGGGGAGATAGCCAGTCGCTGTTTGTGAACCCTTGTGGAAGAAGTTGCCCAGAGGATCGTTATCAAGAGTAAAAGAGAGATTCATGGCGGTAGGTGTAGTGTTAACAAGTGGAATACCAAGCGGTTGGATGCAATAAAGGTACACTGCAGAACCTAATGGGGGACCATCGACAGTTAGTAAGTTCCTGGCGATCGTGAAGAGAGAGTTTACCAGTAAATTGGAACTGTGCCGTCACAGAACTACCAACAGGTCCAGAATCGTCTGCGTCGGTTCTTTGTCGTAGGGTAGAAGAAGCAAGACCCTGGATTTCATGTCTTGCCCCTGGCTGGTCATCGTCACCGTCGCCCTTTTCTTTGCCTTTGCCTTTCCTACTGTTGTTTTTCAAGAGGTCGTCTGCATCCATATTCGCGGGAATATTTGTTCCGTCGTGATATGTACCCAGGAGCGCATTTCTAGTATCCGGGTTCAAGCAAACGGGGCAGACCGCTGAACTGGCATGCCACGACGTTGAAGGCTGGTACAATATTGACGGGTCCGTGTCATCGATAGTAATATTGACGAGAATGCCGTTCACATTATGAAGAACGAAGCACGAAATGAATATTGTCGTAAGGTGAAGCCACATGAAATTTGGCAATTGACTGCTGCAACCATTGCATCTAGACAGGAATTGAAGTTTTTGCGAGTTTAACTCACATCATGTCCAGGCAGCAAGTTTAGGTGCACGATACGTTGTCGCTTGAAAGCCAGAGATGGAACCAGGCAGACAAGGATGTTTGGATGGCCTGGTACCCAGAAAGGGTGCGATCATTAAGAAAGGTTCCTATGTAAACGAGGATTTCCATATTGGCCGAAGGTTCACCCCATGGGCCACGATTTTCCGGTGTATATAACCGCAGAAGTCTCGGGAAGCGACCTTGAGGCGTTTGGGCCGGTGGATCGTGGGTGCTGCACGACAAAACGCAAATTGCCGGATCATCTCTCCATTCCTAACTTGAACATCATCCCCCCGTTTATTTTCCTCAACACTGGCTCTGGTCCACTCACAGGATGTAACATCGGATACTATTCATCGATAATCCATTTGCAGATTTCCCTCTGGTCTTTGAGGATATCCCTGCTTGTTAACAGCTGCCGACCCAAAATTGACTGGATCAATGAGGATGGTCTCACGAGTTCCGCTCCGCTGTGCGGAACCCATTAACAAACCCACTTGAGAGCTACCTTTTTTCTGCTTTTGCTTAGCCGATCTAAACAATGATGGGTCCTACCTGCCTCTACTACTTCAATGTCAAACATACTAGATCCCTCCTGCCAAGGGTTGTCTAACGCAGAACAGGATGCATGAGGACCCAAGTATTAAATCAGCTCCATCTTCCATATGGATGTACTCCTACCCCACGGGACTTGCTTACCTGTTGTGCTCAAGTCATTGCCCGAAGTCACACTCCGCCTGTCTGGTAACTCCCTTGTATTGGGTCAAGGCACCAAGAAAGGTTTAGGCTGTCAGCGACTGTCCGAGAGCTAGAAATGAGATGACAAATTTACAGTACCCCTCAACTTCATCTCTGATCTCAGTTCACAATCATCACGCTTGCGATACAGACCATGTACAATATATCTTCATGAATTATACCTTTTCGCTTATACTGAGAAACTGCAGCGTAGGCGATATCGTTAAAGAGGTGGCCGGGCCGCACCAGCATAAAAGGCTCAAAACAGAACGCGCACATGATCGATCACTGTCTTTCTTAATTTCATAGCCAGACTCCAACATCATAGTCTTGATTTCTTCAGCAGTCTACTTGAAAATCAACGGCAACCCACTCGTGAAGGATAACATCAGAATATAATAATCGTCGTCGTTAATCTACCCGTGTAATCCTCTCAAGTCTTCGAATTTGCCCGCTCCGCTCCGCTGGATCAATCTAGAACGGGTTTCCCAACATTCACTGGTCGACCAGCTATTATCACTACGTTGACACCGATTGTCTGCCCATCCTAAGTAGCTGGGTCAGTGAGAGCTTGGTCTTATATCTATGGCGCTCCGTCGATGCACAAGGCCCGTTGACGGAACCATCCCTGTGCAAGCACTCCTGTACAGTGATGAAGAGATCCTTGCAAATCAGGATAGCGTCGGAATTTACGATGGGTACGTCTCCACCCATTTCTACTACGACGTGTTCAACGATGGTCTCTTACCTTCCTTCCCAATGACCGATAAAGGGTGCAAAAGGCCCCCCACCACCAAACCGGCGCCGTCTTTATCTCGACCCACCGCATGTTTTATATAGATGTACATAATCCTTTCGCCTATTCATTCTCCATGGACCTTGCATATGTTACTCGCACGGAATATTACGCTGGACTATTCAAATCATCACCCAAAGTCACACTCCATTTATTTTGCAGCTCTGTCGCGTCAGAGCAAGGTGTTGGAGAAGATTTAGAGACTGGATTCGAGAGCTGGGAGTGTGAGGTATGTGCATATCGTAATCCGCCTGGTTTGAGTCCTGCAGCAGCTAGAATTTGTGGATTGTGCGGTGTTCCCCGATCGTCAGTTCCTGCACCCACCACATCTGTACCGTCCCACCATCTCTCCTCATCGCTCCCAGCTTCTTCTGTTTCACTATCGGTGCCATCCCCGCCTCTATCAACATCACCTGCGGATGATGCTGCTACAATCCCTTGCCCTGCATGCACGTTTCTCAATCACTCATCACTACGCCGTTGTGAGATCTGCTCAACTGAGTTGCCCCAAGCGAATAACCTTCAGGGTCCGCGCAAAATGAAATCCGCCCCGAGCTCCCGACCCGATTCACCTGAAAGTGATGAAGATTCTACCGCAAATCGCATGTTGAAGATCAGCTTCCGCAAAGGGGGGGACAAGGCCTTCTATGCCATTTTAAAGCGTAGCCTGAAGAGTAAAGCATGGGAGGTGGGCCCATATCTTCTATATGCAGCACCATAGGTAACACTTACACCCTAGGCTAATGGTATTGGAAGCAATTCCACGCCAGCGTCATCTAATACTGTCAATTCCGCCCTTTCATCTAATCGAAATGCCATCGGGAATTCTGGAATCAGTTCGTGTACAACTCTGGACCTCGAAATCGAAGCTGACATGTTTTATTCTTACCATAGCTGGAATTCTCAGAACAGTAGAAAGTTCTGCCCAGGGCCGAGAAACCGGTATGCTCGATGCGCTACAGGACCTCGAGGCTCTTATGGTCAAGGCCAAGGATATGGTCCGCCTGGCTGCAGAATTGAACGAGAAGCTTACGGCTGCCTCTACCACGTCTACACAGCCTTTGTCCTTCGCATCTTCCCCAGCATCATCATCCACAACTCTGGTCTCATCCAGCGAGCCAGAAGAAGCCACTTTCATTCGTTCATCTCTCTCGCAGCTCGGTTTGCAGATGTCCAATGCGCCCGTGACATTGGACATGATGAAGGACGAACGGCGATGGATCGAGGAATTAGCGCGCGAGCTCGCACAAATACTCCAGGGGTCACCCTCATCTAGGGAGGGCGCGGGTATGATGAAAGACCGCGGAATGATCGCCCTAGACGAGGTCTGGGGTGGATGGAACCGTGCGAGGGGTGTCGGTAAGCCACAAATATCTCCTGCCTGTTCCACCAGACCACCGTAACACCGTTTTCTTCTCAGCCCTCATTCCTCCGTCCACGCTTCTTCTCGTTATCCCACAACTCCCCGTCTTCACGGAACCAACGATCCAATCTCGTACATTCACGTCAGGCCTCAGCGTCCTTCACACCCCTGCGTACACACACGCCGCATTCGCTGCGCGGCTTTCTGGTATGCTGGCCTTGACAGGTCCAAAAACTACGATGGAGGTGGCTTCGGAAGAGAATATAACAGTGGGCTTGTCGGCTGAGATGATAGCTGCCGTCGAGGCGGCTGGGGATATTTGTAGAGACGACGGAGGCACCGCGATTGTGGGTGGCGGAACTGGCGGGGCTGCAGAATTGAGGTGGTGGAGTAATATATTTATAGGGTATATATGGGATGGACAGGAATAAGAATGAAATTGCAATGGCAATATAATATATGGTGGGCAATCGTCGGATATGACCACTTCGCTCAGGCAAAGCACAGGAAGAACCAACCTGTTTCGAGCCCAGTTCTTCACTCAGACCAAACCTTATTAACAGGAAGTTCGGCCTTGTAGTATCTTGAGGAGGTCATCAAGGTAGAAGCTGGCGGTAAAGAGGTACAACATATTTCATTAATTCATAGGTATATCCGACATGCAGCTATTATTTCTGCCACACAAAGGTCTCATCTACTGTAAAAAGGAACCATTCGTCTCCTCAACAAGAAGGTCAAACTCAGGTTGGAACTGTCAGAACTGGATTTCAGATTATTGATATAGAAATACTGAGAGTACTGACGTTGAGGTAAAGGACGTTCGGGTCCTGGAAGATCCTCGCGCTGTAAGCTGCGTCTTCCTTGTCAATCAAAGTCTTGGGAATGCCGCTCGCCAAAGCAGCCTCGCTGAGTAGCTGAACTTTGCAATGCTTGTCTAGGGATACAAAGAGATGGACAGCCTCGTCAACGGTATTTCCAACTGTGTTGTGCCTCTCAGCTCCCGGAACAACATCAGAAAAATGAGGGGGTTGCTCAACGTGTAAGTAGACCATGGTTCTGCAAAATGCAAGTCTTCCATTTTGGTCCGAGGGCACGGGCTATGTTTTCACCCTCCTCTTGGGCAAGAACAACACCGCCAAAGTTTTCGTAAACCCCATGGTTATCATAGAATACACAAGAGTCCTGAGTTGAGATATCGATGGGCTTTCCGAATGTAGACCATGTTTTTCCGTGAAGTGCGTGACAATGGGCGGCTGAGTGGATGTCCGGACGGGCCTTGTGGATTGCAGAATCTGGAAAATATCGCGTTCACTTGCAAGGAAGGGATATCAGATATGATATGAGGCTGACGGATGAAGAATCCAGCTGCGTTGATGGGCAGTTGAGCGCCATGGGGAGAAACATAACCGTCAGGGCCAACCAAGACCAGTTTAGATTTCTGATCGAATCAAGATGAGAAAAAAAAGTTGTATCAAGATTGGGGTGGCGATGAGTACCTTCATGGACGAGAAGTGGACAGCGACGGGGTTCATCCTAAAATAAAAGGTTATGAAAAAACTGCGGGCATCAAACAAGATATACACCGACCAGTAATGATCAGGCAAGACAGGATCACGGACAGTGATGTGTCCCGAGACACCCTCGCCATATCCTAATTTACCCCAGAACCTGAATGCTGCGGCCATGTGTTCCTTGAAACAGGGCCTGATCAGAATCGATGCATGATTAGTAGATGGGAAACATACCTTTATCCACTCGCGCTCTGCATATGGATCATCAAACTTGGGTATACCCCCCAGGCGGACATTTCCCTGTTTATCGCCCCGCCAAACCTTGTTGAATATGTGATCTGGGTCGTTAGGATTGGTGGAAGTGTCGATGTGCGCACGATTAGAGGTAACTTTTGGGGCGTCAATAGATGGACTCATGATGGGAGGCTGTGAACAAATCGATGGTGTAGATTGAGGAGCATTTTATAAGAGTTTATTCTATTGATGGGCACGGGGACTTGTATTTCCTATCCCCGACCCCTTCTCTGCCTTGCAGTAGGTCATGAGACATCCAGCCTAACAATAGCATTTAGCAGTTGGAGATACTTTGGAGCTTCTTGGTAAACTTGCAGAACCCACGATATGGATAGCTTTGGTGTGATGCAGGAATCAATGATGGATACACAATATATGGACTAGGCTTCCGTGTCCTGGCTGATGATTAAAGCGTTATCAACAATTTATTAAAATCATAGTTCACGGAGTCACGACAAGGAAGAAACACTCACCACCCCACCCTGTGATGACGATTATTAATTATCTCCAACTATCTCCATTAGATGGAACATATCCCAGACATCTGCCCTATGAATTAAGAGCGGTGCCTGACTTAATATGTGGGGGTGGGGGGGTTGTGCTGGGACATGGGTCCATCGCGCACCTCAGTCGTTCAAAGTTAGCCTCGAAGGCTGTATGTTTGGATGTGGCATTTTGATCAGTAATAAACAAAGGTTAACGAGTCTTCAAGAAAACCACCCCTTTGGTTGGTCCACTTCCTCTTCCTTCGATCCTCCGTCTCTTCTTTGCCTCAGTTTCTCCAAGATCCCTTTCACGGATTCTACATCGCCAATACTCGCCTGTCCTCCATTCCAGTCAACAACGATGGGCCATTTGAATGCAGTTGGATTATGTTGCCCAAGGTCCGCAATTCCAGAGACGGTTTCGGGCCTCTCAGAGCCTGAAGGGGCCGAGAAATGCGCGGACAGGAATGCAGAAGAAGGGGATATGCTCTTAGATGGTAGATATGATAGTATTGTCCGCAGTTGATCTGTTGTTGGTGTGCTTTCAATTACTTCTAGGTTGAATTGGAGGGGTGGATTGTCTGGTGAATTAGGTGGATACGGCGACGATAGGGAAGCACGAAGCATAGCTAAGGCTTTGGTAGAGGGTGGCGAGGACGGTTGATGGCTGTATTAATCATTGAGTCCAATATTCTCAAGCAGGAAGCCGTTTGCGACCCACAATATAGATATCTCCGGCTAGGAGGTACTATCAGGGAAACGTGAATGTGTTGAATAAATCACTTACCAATTTTCGTTTGAAGGAGTTAAACATGATAATTTCTGAGTGGGAGCAGGAGCGATGATTTCATAGCATTGTCTGGGAAGGTGATGATGACCAAAACCAAACAAACGAATACCGGGCCGACCTCCGCACGCACTAAGTATTTCGAAATCTATTTCGAAGATGATGCCATGAGTGGTTCGCAACTCTCTATACCCTGATTACAGTTATAGCTGCACAATGATTTCTGGTTCTATGGCCAGCAATTCCTCCGTTTCTGGTCAATCTCGCGCCAGCGATGGATACATCGCTGGGGATCTTGAACTTAGAGGCCCGTATAGTCCTGTCAGCGACCCGCCCCGCAGAACACTTGACGATGTAAGAATGCAGGTGGCACAAGAGGTAGCGGTACGGGCTATAACTAATGCAAGAGTTCTTGATGGTATATGTTCCGCTTTATTTTCTGGTGCGAGTGTGTTCTTATCAGTCAACAGGTGTTCGAGTCAGCGTCACTCTAACATTTTCAAAAAACAATGATGAGGGATTCTTAACAAGGATGGCGGATGTTATCGAGCATCAACTTGCACTCTCGGATTATCTTTTCGCAGTCGCAACAACCGGTGGTGTGGGCAACAAAGCAAACCCCCTAATCATATGTGGATCCTCGCAGGATTTCGTTCAAAGGGCAGTTCTGCTCACGAGCTCAAAATTCCTTGGGAGGATTGAGTCTGTCTCTGGAGACGAGAAAAGATGGTTTGCCTTGATTAGCGATATTGGGTCATCAACCTATGACGAAGATGCCCTCTGGGATGTTGTATGCAAGTCTGCACGAGCACCAATAGATCCTTTGGCACCACCGCCTGGTTCTCGTGGCATAGATCAGATTCTTTCTGATGCTCGAGCAAAACTACAACGCATAACCCCATTACAAGCGTACGAGGAACTACGCGAGCCAGAGGTTGGGGCACCCACTTTTCTCGTTGACATTCGTCCCGCTGCTCAGCGAGAAGCCAGTGGTGGCATCCACGGTTCTTTAATCATCGAACGGAATGTTCTTGAGTGGAGATTTGATCCTCGGAATGATGCCAGGCTGGCTATTGTCGATAGATATGATCTCCGGGTGATTATCTTTTGCCAGGAAGGATATACCTCGAGGTACATCATGCTATATTGGTTCATGGTCTGAACTGAAGGCTCGCTAGTCTCGCTGCACTCTCACTACAGGAGATTGGTCTGTTGAATGCCACAGACATAATTGGGGGTTATCAAGCATGGGTTGATGCAGGACTTCCAGTCGATGTGGGTCACCCAAGGTCCCTAGCATCGTTAGCAGGATCGATCGTTTAGGTAAGACCCTGCGGCGTGACTTTACACAATTCTGACAGCCCAAACTACACTTTCGCGACTGGTGTTCCCAGATTTGAATTTTACGCCAAATGCTAATGTCTCAGAGAATTGAACGTCTAAAATCACATTATCTCTAATGACTCTATCGATACCATTATATATATGGAGGCCCAAGAGCTGAAAGAAGATATTAGATAATTATGCTGAAGAGCTAATAGGACACATACCTTTTCTGAACACGCCCAGCGTGAACTCCACAACGAGCAATAGCACACCACCTCCTGGGGCGAGCCGGAGGACTTTCGGAACGAATCCTTTATATAAAGCGGCGGCCCCCTCTTCTCGGAATATTGTGACTAGCGCTGGGTATGTCCAGTTGTACTTGGGTGCGACGCCAGGGACCCTTGTGGTACCTTGGATACGGGATTTTACAACCTATCCTACTCAGTTAAAACCTGCACGCGTCGATCAAATGAACATAGCGCTATCTTACATCAAATCTAAATACATTCGCATCAGGAGCTGATACATGAGAAATTGGATGAGACTCACGGTGTGTTCAAGACGGTACCAGCAAATCCACCAACTGCACCCGAGATAAAGTTATTCATTAGTTGGGCTTGTTGTGTCTGGTGAGCGTAGTCAGGTGTGAGAGGTAGGGGGTAGGACAAGGTGATTCATTACCTCTGCTTTTGGAAGGAGGGCTCGAACTTGGAAAATACACCCGAAATAGCCACCATTCCAGTATACGTGTCTGGCGGTATTTAGTGGTGAACTTCGATCCAAAAGATAAACCAATTCACCTCCAGAATGTGGATTCCATGCCAGCATACAATCCCATCATTCCCTCTTTCCTGATAACCTGTTTTACAACATCCATAGGTCCCTTAAAAGTACTTGTTTTATCCTGAAGCCTGAAAATGGATGTAAGGAAAGATAACAAGGTAAGTGAAGGTTAGATGACGTACTTGATCTTCACAAGCTCGAATGGAACGACAACGAAACTTTCCTAACGAGTAGATGAAGATACGTAAAGCAGAGTGTTCGTGACATATTGAACGCACCGTTGCTCCCGCACTACAGCCAGTTAGGATAGATAATGATTGTGTCATCTTCAATTCGCCCGTCATGTTCAAGTACGTCTGACCCCAGAAATCATTGGCCGCACTACAAGGCACGACTTCGTTCCCTACACCAATCAGAGTAAATGCGGAACATACAATTTCACAGCACGTTTAGGTGCTTCCAGAAGCAATGGCGGAACAAGACCTTAGGAACACGTGTAAAGCTCTCAAGATATGCGAACATCGTAAAGGTATACCTCGGTATAGGCGGCCAACTCTACATGGGAACAAGTGGTCAAATCATCAGTTTATCGATGCTCGTGTGAAGAAATGTAGTCATATACCCTTCTTCCCGGATAATCTTTTTAAAACTTCCAACAAGTCCGTGTTGAGACTTCCCCGTCTCCAGCTGCATGCGCGTTTTCACCTGATGTCCAAAGCCGGAGTCTCATGAAATTTGACGTGATCCGGGAAGAACTGGATACGCACGACATCTACATGACTATGTCAAGATTGCTCTTGCATAGACAACTCAGACTGAGGAGACTTACCAAGAGGATAGAATGTGAGGATTTCCGAGACTCCAGCAATTGCTCCTGCGGCGAAGTTCGCCACGAATGGGAGGGCTGGACAGATGATAGGCTTATATGAGGAAGTGTGAGCCTATGAACCTGTAAAACACACGTTTTTTCTGCTCGCTGGCCATGTCAAGTACGCGTCAGTTTCTGCGGAGAATAAAGGCCGTAGACAAGGTCGTGAGCAGGGTGAGAAATGACAACAATGCTGGTATACACTTTTTGTAGAATATGTAGGCGGGTTTATCGGCTTTGGTCCGTAGCGTGACTTTAGGATCAGTGGCGTGACAGGCGTGACCCACCGTTGGATCCGTCTTCATCGTTGCCGCTGCCTCGATGCGCCATGGTGTACATACATTCCTGGCAAAAATATCAAGATGCAGCTGAAGCCCTTTACGCCAAGTCACCGAACAGTGTACGCGCCATGACTTTCTGACTCCTGGCTTTCAGACTGTTGACTTGACCCCGGTAGGCGCGATATTGCGTAAAATGGAAATCATCGGAGGGAAAACTTGTATTGAAAATAACGGATGACACAACAGTGCGTTCCATCGAGCGATACTGTCCAGTCGATTTAATCGCTTTGTAAATAGTGTATCAAATTCAAGACCTATTCATCAATCTTCCTCAATCGATTTGAGGCCTTGAATCTCTCCTTGATGCACAAAATGCAGAACAAACAGATGGAAGCTCCACATGCCCCCGCACCTGTACCTGAAGTGACTTTGCCGATTGAACAAGCCCGTGTAAGCCCTATACCTGGAGCCACATCTAGTGTCACGCCGTCGGGGGTCGCTGCGGGAGGAGGGATCAAAAAGAAGAAGAAACCGAAGAAAAAGACATGATCGTCTTCGGAAGATGATGGACTTTAGATGGTACATCATTGTATTCAAACGTTGGGAAAGGCTCCCCACTAGACCTTGTAGATCGCTACTTGACTAGACGTGTGTTTTGTTCCTCCCTAACATACTCTAATTCCGGGTTTTGCAGACCGCCATCATAGCCATATCCGGAGTTTCGGCGCTGTTTTTGAAAGTGAAGTCCGTCTGATGTGTATGTATGAATGTCAACGTCGAGTTCATGGCTATGGTGTATTCAATATATGGCGTTTGCGACAGTGCAACTGCGGGTAAGTGGGTCAATTTTCCAAAGTGAGTACCAGCAGAACTGATAGC
>CEMJ01394052.1:25341-48323 GCA_900068955.1 Clitocybe nebularis | reverse complement strand
CAGAATAGGTGGGGGAGTGTAAAGACCTCACTTGACCATATCAAATGCACGTCCAGGGAATGCTCACAGTAATAATATTGTGGGCTTGCATAATGGTTTATCAGTTAGGATATGTGCAAGGACAGTCATTTTCTTGATGGCTTTACTGTATTGACTTCGCTGGTACTCACATGACATGTCCATTATTTTTGTACTAGGTAATTTGTTGTCCGTTGTATTCAAGGGCGGGGGGGAGGCTTTTGTTGTGCCTATCTTCGACGCGCCGAACCATATATATATCCCAATCAGGTACTTTAGACTTATTGAAAACGCAAGGAAAGGATTTATTAATTATTGATGATACACGAGTCTATCGACGTGCCAGGAATAATGTCAAAAGTCTGTTGGAGAACGAAAGCACCGAACAACCTGGTGGGACCGCGAAAAGCTTGCCATAACCTGAGAAGTCAACCGACACAACAACTTGGCGATCTCCACTAACACAAAAGTCGGAAATACAAAAACAAACCCGAACCAAAGGACGGAAGCATGCTAGCTCTCCTTGAAAACGAATCTCTAGCCATTGTCGTTTCATTCCCATTCTGATTGTTTAGCCTCCGGGATCGCTCCAGGCGTATCCGCTCTCGCTTTCTCAGACTCGGATGGGTATCGCGAGATGGTAGTTTGGACATGGATCGCATGGAGCGGAATGGGAGCACCCCCAGAGTGCGAGCGGATGGTTTGTGTCATTGGCTGAGTCGCGTCTCCGCGGTCCAGGCGGGTGATCATTGCATTAAAGGTAATACCCTGTATTTGTATGGTAGGTGAGGCGTCGTAGATTTGAATAAACATATACATACGATGATTTGCACGATCTAATGCGCATAGTGAGATGAATGTAAGAGGATGACATGTACTACTCACAGCGTCCGAGACACCAAATTGTCCATTGTTTGAAGCCATGTATAGACCAAATAATGCAATGATGGACAGGGTGTACATGACTCCAGACTCTATCATCACCCGCATCACTTGAGATAGAGGCCTCGTTTCTGGAAATTTCGTGGCTCGATATTTGAGCGCCCGCTCAATTTTCCAAATACGGTATACGATAAAGGCTGTGTCGTGTTAAGACCAATAAATCATTCTGCAGACGGAAACCTACATGTTGTAGCCACATTCATTATGAGTGTCAACGTCAGCATGCTCGTGATGAAGGGAATGAGACGCTTTGTGTTCAAGAGAGAATTGCTGTCTGTGATGGTAGCCTCGTAATAGCAGGTCATTATTCCACAGCCTGAAAAGGTAGCCTGGGCTAAGCGCGGGGGGGGGCTTCTCAAAAATAGAAAAGTCACCAATTCCAGCGACCCACATCAAGCCTGGGGCGATGATAACCATGTAGCTTCTGTCGTAGATGATCCAGCATCGATATAGCTATTTCGAAGAATTGATTGATGATATCAGGGAAACGAGCTAATCAGTCCACTTGCCAAGATACAGTCCCCTATAGATGTCTGCGCAACATAATCAACCATCTTCATGACATTGATCCAATTTGAAGTGTCTCTAAACTCGTCAATAGGATCACCGTTGAAGTAGATGAATGCGTCGATGTTGTGTCTCAGTCCGAATGCTACATCCATGGACGCAAATATGAACATGAGGACAGCAGCGGTGAGCATCTTGAAGTTGAAAGTCGCCCAGGACTTTAGACGTCCCTCCGAAAACACGAGGACGCGTAGACATTTGGAAAATGTAACTAGAAATATCCCTAGGGACGGATGGGTCAAACCATGTAAGTAGAAGAGGTACAGAAGATTGAACTTACTAAATTACGGCCAAGGATGATTTCAGGATGACAAGACGAGGACCAAGAGTAAAAAGACACACCCGTAAAACACACTTTCCATGAACAAGCCTACGATCTGAGCAGTGTCTATTGGGAACTTCCCGTTAGACATTCCGAAGTAGGTGAGTGATCGTTAAAAGGGGTCGAATTGCGATGAGGCAAGAGAATACCGGTATAAGTAGGAGAACCTGACTCCAGAGGCAGGTACGGACAGGAGGAATGCGGCTAGATGGTAGGAATGGGATAGCCTCATGATGCGTGATGAACGTGGCCTTTAATAAGGTCACATTATAATGCCAGCTGTCTAAGCCTGTCTTGAATCCGGTGTAACCTTAAAATTCAGGATACAGCCATCATCCAGTTAGAACTGACCTGTTTTAGGCATATGCATTTCTATTTTTGCTGTCTTTTAGTCGGGATAAAGAATGTTGTTCCTTATATAGGATGGTTATCAAGACTGATCCCCTAGGCAAGGGTATACCGTAGGGCAGATGACTGCAAAATATCACGGGGTCTATAGTTCTAAACCTCCACAGTGGTAATCCTGAGTTACGTTCCCAACGGGAAGCAGCATCGATTTTCACACAGATATCGCAAGTCGATAACCATAGCTGGGAGCTACCGCCGTGATATAGATGGTGCTCTGTAGTATGAACACATAGTCAAGTCACCACGTCGCTCGCACACACCCAAATATCTGTTGAGGGTAGATGAAAAAGGTAAAAAGGAGAAGGAGAGAGAGTAAAGCACCAAACGCACAAAAAATTTGCATGCACTGCCATCCACTCATCCATCATATATCACATGTCACACTCTCGCCCGACCCCCCCGCCGCCAAAACACGTTGTGCCTTTCCACAGCCCCACCCATCTCTTGAGTCTTGACATGCTCGAAGGCGTCGTCGGTATCCGTGGCATTCATGCGAAGTGAATGATGAAGCCGGGAAAGGCCTAGATGATCCTTGAGATCAGAAAGGCGCCAGAGGAGGTCGAGCCAGCCATATACTGGGCAGTCAATTCCTACAGAATACCTGGTATCCATAGTACCTATACTCACGTCATACAAGCGATCCTATCGTATATCGAAAGATCATAGCAACCTATATATAATTATCCATCGATATCATAATCCACGAGATCCAATAGCTTCAGGGCGAAAGGACGGTTCCAAATTCAGGGATGAATCCAGTACCATGGATCCAATAAAATTTCATATTGGTCGCATTACGGACGGTCGCATTACGGACGGTCTGCGGTCGTGTCTCATCATACGGGATCTGGGCCGGGGTAGTGACGGCGCTGATGTCACAGTAACGCCGTCACGGGATCGCCATTTCAAAAATAATCCGGTCAACTGTCTAATATCTATGCTACAGCTATCTGTGCCAGCCAATCAAGACCACCCCGCCGCGTGCACAGGACAACTGTAATCAAGAGACGAGCTAGAAACACATCATTGTCAAGAAAGGTGTATCCTCCGTTCCTACCCCATCCCCCGGCGATTAACAAGCCACCCTGAAAACCTAAAAACTGCTACCCCATCTCCTGGAACCCCACGGACTACCCCAGAGAATCGTACCGTACCCCATGTCTGACTTGGTATGGCCGCCAGGTTTCCTAAGCAGGACCTTCGGTAGATAATTCAGAAGTTCAGCATCGGTAGCTTATCCTGTTGCTCCCACCATCACCCATGCATCTGTGTCCGACGCACTTGTACTTAGGATTAGGTAGGATATAAGTGCCGATCGAACGCGACACTGTGGTAGCATCGTCTTTCCCCCAAAATATTGCGCCTCTCGGAACCTAAAGTCGTCGTGCTATGTGGCAGACAAGCGCATAGCCCCTCATTCCTCATTTTTGCGTTTTCATCTGGCACTGAAATGTGAGTGACAGCGGCCTTGAAGTAGGATGGAATAAGAGGTAAAGAGTTGGGGCGGGTTGTGCGGGATTCCGAGCGTGGGTACCTTTCAGACACAATAAATAATACGAATGACTAATGTAAACATATGATACATTAAAGGTTTATATTCTTATACCAATTATTGCGTGAACTTAACTACGATGGCGGTGGCGGGGAGACGTCTTTTCTTGTATGTTTATCCTGATAGATCGTGTGTATGTCCTCATCGTGGTAAATTCATCATGCGACACTGCGATATTTTGACCGTTGGACTTTTCTGAGCATGTACCTGTCATGCTAGTGGGGCTACCTCGTACGGACTGGCCGTCATGGACGGCTGCAGTGGAACCGGGGTCAACGTACTTGGGAGCTGGGGAAACCACAAGCCGTCCCTGCGCTTGGTGCTCATCTGCTATCCGCATACCCCTTTTCCTCCGCTTGAGAACCGAACGCCAGCTCTTAGGTTGTTTTGTTTCACTCTCCTGTCCCAGAGACACCTTTTGTGTGTGTGGCTCTTCTTGCCAGCAGGATCGGTAGCTTGCATCAGGAATGTCCACAAGGCGTCGGTTATTATGATGCTCTTGAACCCTGACAATCCCATAGGGTTTGCGCGCAATTATACTGAAGAAGGCATGACGTTGTGGTAGCTTCCCGAAGACCTTCTTGATGGGCGTCAACGTCCTGAGAAAACGATCGTCAAGGGGGTGGATAAGGCAGGGAGGATGGTTCACACTTCATTAAATGGATAGCATGGGGTTGCGCTGGCTTCATGAGGAGTCTCTTAATGGGTGTCAATGTCCTGTAAAAGAGAAACGGCTAAAATGAGGGGCGGGGCGGACAAGGTAGGAAGGGCGATTCGCACACTATCATACGGGCAGAACAGAGTTGTGGTGGCTTCTTGAGGAACTTCTTGATTGGTGTCAATATTCTGAAAACACGGGTCATCATGAGAGGGGGGCCGACAAAGCAGGATGGGTGATTTGCACTCCATTATACGAATGGGATGAGGCATCAGCGACTTCTTGGGGAACCTCTTGGCGAGCATTAACGCCCTGACATAAACGGCCATCATGAGATGGGGGACAAGGCAGGAAGGCAGATTCGTACCTTATCATATAGAGGGTGGAAAGAGGTTGCGGTGACTTATTAAGGTATTTCTTAATGGGCGTCAATATCCCGAAAAAACGGTTACCAAGAGAGGGGAGGGTCGAACAATGCAGGAAGGGTGATTTGCGCCTCATTATACGGAGGACGGAGTGGGGTTGTGGTGACTTTTTGAGAAATCTTTCGACGGATGTTAAAGTCCTAGTGAAACATGAAAGGGGCAAATAAGCTAGGAAAGGGTGTATGGTACCTCAAGAAAGCCCGCGCGTTATGCAACCACTCCCACGAGACAATCGTTTTAACTTGAGCCATACATATTATGGCATATAAGAGTTTGGATGTACTGATGGGGAAATGGTCGAATGCCTCTTGACCACTTAGCATCTGTTTATTTTCTAGTCAGTTACGCGTCGAGTGACGATTCTATCGCAAAGCCTATGCGTACTCGGATAAGACAGAAGTTTGCTATAGCCAGTGCGGCCGTCCCTTGAATATACGGCGTGCAGAATATGTAGGCGGCGCTTTGTATGGCGACTAGGACGGCTTCTGGTATTCCTGAGATTCGTGTACGAGTTGATGTCTTCTTGGCCATGTCAGAAGTTTATGAGTGGTGAAATGATTAGCGTATCTGTCTAATACTATAAGTACTCTATGCAAGATGCAAGAATCGACTTGAATTAGTAGAATGGCCCCTTTTTGAAACTCCGCGAACGTTAGATTTGGATCCTCGTGGCCTCCGTGTTTTACGCACTGGCTAAAAAGCTGTGAGGGTATTTTGATATTTGGGGGAGTACACTGCTGGCAGCCTCACCTGCTTCCTTCAGCAGAGCATCGAGGCCAGACACTCATACAGCGCTAATTCCTTGTCATGACTAGGCTTGACAATTTGCAAGAAATTTGTGCATTGTTGGCTATTGTTGGTGCAATGACCATCTTCAAATTTGAACCGGCCCATTGAAGCCATTGGCCGATGAGAGCCCTGGGACTAGTAATATTTATCAACCATATGTCGTCATCTCAAAATGACCGCATACCAAGCTCCAAGTATCAAGACATCGGTCTTTGAGGTTCGGGCATCTGACCCTGAACTTCGTGGACACCAGACAGGTGTTACTGAAACTATAGGCAGCGGTTTGACTTCGATCTGCGCAAACTTATAAAGGTAGTAGCGCCAAGAAAGTTGAACTGTCGAAGGCTAATGTTGAGGACTCGGCTCGAAAAATTTAGCGGTACTGAGAAAAGGTCCTAAAATTAGAACTGTTTATACAACATTCCAGCGGAGTTATTACATCACGCCCAGCTCAACACATATACTTGTACCAACATTTAAATTTACGAGGAAATAACATCAATTGATACAGATCTGCCGTTCTTGTAGCGGCCCTTTTAACACTGCATAAATTCCGGCGGCGATACTAGTCGAGGGGCGACGGAGCTGATGGAGGCTTGTCGATAACGTGTTCTCCTGGATCTACGGATCCCGATGTTTGTTTTGGCGGGGCCACGATTTTCCCTTGGTGCGATGACGCCACCTCATGTAAATATGCGCCGAGGAGGGAGGGGCTCGATGCGCATCGCCTTGTAGAACCACGAAGGAACAGCCCTCTTAGCAGAACGTATGGAGCGTGGTTGGTGTGCAAGGCGGCGCTATCTAATTACGAGTACAGATATTCAATATATTGTACAGTATGCTGTGTATGTTAGGAATCATATCACAGAATGTCCTTTCTGTCCGCTCCCTAGACCATCACGAAGAGTTTCTCAGTCGTTTATTACGCTTCTCTTTAATCTTATATAATAGGTCTAACACGATTGTAATACAATCCACCGATAGGAAGAAGCATATATTTTTTGTCTCCGCCCTTGAGGCCGATGAGTGCAGTGAAGGGCTGTGATGTATTTTTAAAAAGGCTGCAGCCCCCGCACGAGGATGACACGTGCATTTCCCCTTTATTGATTTTATGATCATCTAGGAATCTTGACAAGGAAATTTGATCCCAGTTATATTTTACGTGCACAAGATGCAGATGAGATATTTCTACTACTCCAAGGGTATCAAGCTATGTGGATGTTTCAAATTTTTATCGGATTCACTCACACCCCAAGTGAGCTGGGAACAAGTAACCAAATCCTCTCCAACCTCACCGCTGATCTTGATCCATCCCCAATACCTGCCACTCGGCCTGCACATCCTCATACGCTCTACTCACAATCTGGCGCCTTCCCTCCGTCCTTGGCCTAAAATCTACCCCATATATCCTCGGGATGCTTACAAATCCGTCCGAAAATGTGGCCTCGTCGTCGGCAATGTCTGGCAGGACCGCGATGCCAGTCTTTGGGTCTACAGGTGCGCGGAAGTCAACGCCCCAGATGAGGCGCGCGAGCACGATGAAGAGAGATGCCTCGGCAATGGAAGATCCTTGACAGAAACGACGGCCCCAGCCGAAGACGTAGCTGCAGGTGAAGTGGAGGTTGTTGGCTTGTTCGATCAAGGAAAAGAAAGAATTAAACGTACTGGTCGCGGTCTTGGTCTGGTCCACTGCCCCACCGGGTAGGCTTTTCGCGCGTGAGGAAACGCTCTGGCTGGAACGCTGTAGGGTTTCTAGAAGAGAGCAAAGGTCGATCGGCCAGATATCGCTGAAGAATACTACATGGACTCACGGAAAACGGCCAGGGTCCATGTGGATGGCCCAGATATTTCCAATCACCGTCGAACCTTTTGGAATAAAATGCCCGTCATAAATTTCATCTTCATCAGCGCTATGTGGGATCCCTACCCACAATGCGTCAACAACACCAGATAGGTAGAGATAGGTCAACGTACCCATGATCGTTGGCGGGCGCCTTCTCAGTGTCTCCTTGATACAAGCCACCACATACGACAAATTCTCTTCATCTTCGAATGCTGGCATTCTATCCGGGCCAACAACGCGATCGATCTCCTCTCGTGCCTTCTCCAGAACGTGTGGATGCGATAGCATGAACAGCACAAAGGATTGTATCACGCTGGCTGTGGTATCCGACCCCGCCTCCAGTACCGTCGCCGCAGTGTACGCGAGCAGCGTGTCTCGAAGCCACCCATCATCAGTGAGGCCGACCCCCGGGGCGCCCTCATGCCCCGCGTCCGCACGCTGCTTGAGGTATGTCCCCACGTAACTATCATTCGCGACCCCATTTTCCATGTTTGTTTGGAGTTCTTTCAGGAGTCCGCCCCAGAGCTCCATTTCCCTGAGAGCTGAGTGTCAGGTGGAGTCAAAGGAGAACGGCTACAGGGTCATACCATATGTGCATTTTGCGAGCTTCGGCGCGCCACCCGGCGAGGAAGTCTGGGAGCTTTCGAATTATCGGGAATGCGTCGGCACTGTTTACTCGAAATTGATGAGAATGTTCATGCTAAGGGACGGAAGACGTACAGGTAATTCCCAGGTTGGGCAACTCTGGTAAAATTGGCCAAGACAGCGTATATTTTATGTCTAGGACAATCACCATAAGTCTGGATAGTTCTGTCAAAGGAGAAGTTGACCATACAATGTCTGGTTGTCAATGATTTTGTGGACACGTTTTCCGTATGTGACGGTCATCACGACGCTTGTTGTCTATTTTTTTTTGTTACAGTCAAGTTTTAGATTATTTATGGTGTAACTGGATATATGAGGACCACTTGCGTATCGGCGAACCATCGAGAACCAGTGCGATTCGGGAACCTCACTATTGGGGCCTTCGGAGAGGTATCGCAGGCTTTTGTCGCGGTGCGTAAGGAGATCGTGGATGAGAACGCACGACTCTCGGTCCTGTGTCGGTCGCAAGTGCTTAGCCCGACCAGGACCGATGGCATTATGTACGCTCCGCCGAGCGGCCTAGCAGAGAGATACACAGATGTTGGTAAGTTTTGGTAAAAAATGTTTACATAGAATAAATGTGAACCTTCCACTCCTTGTCATAGGGCAAGAAAACCTGTCTTTGTCCAGCACTCATGATGTCGTGGGCAACATGAGGGGGTGAACGGCTCGAAAATGTTTTGCTCCGGTTGACGAATAATTCGTCTGCTGCTTCAGCTGTATTAAGGACGATAACATGTTGAGGTCCAAGTCGCAGATGATAGATCGCCCCATATTGTTTTGCCCATTCTCGAAACTTGTTAATTTATAAACAAATAGAATAAATTCAATCCTTGGTCCGAAAACTCGACAGGTGATGTAGTAGATCTATGATTTACCTTAGGGTATGGCCTGAGCGCTGGGACTTGGAAGAGGTTTCCGAAGAAAGGTATTCCGCGTGGACCGGGGGGAAGCTTTGGACCCTGCATAGCCTTCCCCCGCCTATTATGTGTGGCAGTAGCCACGGCTACGAACGTCAGAGCAAGGACTAGCGCAGCCATTTCGGCACTAGGTAGTATGAGAAGGGAGATCATTGGATCGAATCCAGTCAGAAAGAGAAAAACTTGCAACAAGAAGAAACATTGTTCTTCTTATATCAGGTTCTCAAACCCCCAAGATCTCCAGGATCTCTCGAACCTGGAATTCGGGCATGAAGGGCAAGTTGAAATTTCATCGAGGGAAGAACAAATGTGGGTTGGGCTTCCGCAACAATCCCACCGAACATTCAGGCCATGTGAGGATTGTGGCAAATGGGGGGCTTATGTCATAACTTTTTCGGTGATGAGTGGGTCCTGCTCCTATTACATAATTGTACCATTCCCCTCCATTGAAAAAAAAAACTCATGCTCAAGGCGTTGAGGACCAACTATAGTAGTCATGTCCCCTTCGATCTTCGGCTTACTACGGATACCTCGGTAATGGTTCTATTACTCACAATTTCAAGTGGTTGGAGAAGCACATACAAGTAACCCACTTTTTTCCGGAAGAGGGACGTGTTCACCATTTCGTGATGGCTTATCCTATTGCGTTCAGGTTTGGTTTGCCTCAAGGCGTAAGTCGGCGCGTTTCCTGGCCAGGTTCGTCCGCAAGATCTTTTTGGAGGCTATGTACATCACCACATCATTTCTCAGATGACCCGGCAGGAGACGAACAACTCAGATTTATGAGGTTTATGAGGTTCTAATTTTGTTCAAGAGCTTCGTCCTCGGGAAAAAGACTCGGTTTGTTTTGACAAACAGTCATTGATCAATCCGACAACCGAGCTTCAAACCCTTGCGCATTTATCGTCCATGCGGCCCTGCCCCGTCTCTTTCACACCCAACCCTAAATGACCACCTGCCTTCTCTGCGTTCACAGGACCTCTCCGAATACATCACCAGCATGGACAGGCGACGCGCGCCCGACTGCATTGCGTTCACAGTTTCGATCAACTTGGAATCCATCCGTTTCATAGCAACCGTTCGCATATCGGTATGAGACGACCTCGGTTAGCCTCCTCACAATCCATATTTTTATAGCGGCGGTTCGGTTACAAACAAAACATGCGACTAGTCCCGATAATCACCCCCGCATTCAACGAGCTCCTCCACCCCCACTGGAAGAATGTGCGTCTTAATTCCGTGTCCACGTATAGTTACGGATACGCAAACTACTTCGATGCGCCGGGACCAGTCATCACTCCGACATTTAACTTGTCCGTGGCACCCGTAAACACCTTTCCTTCGAACAACCATATAAGACGTACTCAGTGGCTCTTCAGTTCTCAACACAGCTCATACGGGCATGGGGTCTAGTGGGTTTCGACAGCCTCAAAACAAGGCCTGGAGTCACGCAGAACGTGGGGCCCTATGGGCAATAGGAGATGTATATGTTTTCTTTTGGCAGCATGTCATCAGTATTCAGTTCGATGCGGACTCTGTCAAGGGAGCCGTGGGTCCTCCACAAGCAGCTCGAACTCTAAAGTTCCGAATATCTTTCCTAGCCACTTTGGAATACCCGCTATCAAGACGCCGATTAACCCCATGGGTACTGCTGTTTGCTGCTTAGTGAGCCCAGCTAGTCATGTTGCCTGGGCTTGTAAGTGATGGATTTTGTAATGAAAGCGATATGGTCGGGAGACGTCATATCACCAAGACAATCACCCGGACATTTACCGGCCATATATGCTCCCAGAGTGGGTGGTGTTTGGGTGGGCTTAAGCCAAGGAATGGGGAAAGACTTAGAAGCTCGCATCCAATTTGGGCTCTCAATTCAGTGGTGGAAGCGAGGTATATATACTTCTTATACTTGTAATTCAGCCACCCACTTTTATTGAAAGAAGAACGATAGTTGATATAGCGGCCCTCAGATGATGTCTTGGAGTGGCTACGCAGACCGATCATCGCCTGTGCCTTAGCTGAAATAAGAAATATTTGCCGACCATCAATACATATCCTTACGGTATGACGGAGTGCATCGTTGTTTGATCCGTGCTATACTGGTGGACTACGTGGGTAAGAATGAATCGATCTCTTTGATCTAGCTTGTAATCATAATAATTCTGTTCCCGGAAATGAGGAACGCGAGGCCTATAAATAGATCATAAACTTACTTGAGCTATTTCTGGACTCAAATACGGGAGAGTACATAAGCTGCGGCCGCAGGAGCATCCTAGATGGAGAGATAGATGACCAGTCAGGTATTATTTATTGGGGTGGAGTAACTGGCACGCACTGCACCATAGCCCGAGTGCGCTGGAGTAATGATAATTCCACCTGCACAGATATTGTCGCCGGCAGCGCAGAACGTTTTGGTTCTACCACTGATGGACCCAGCGAATGCCTGGCCATTCTTGGGGTCGCCAAATACGACAGCGGCATTCACCCGATTTTGGACAGATGCGGACATCCTACCAGCAGCGAGATGGGCTACCTGTGCGCCTTGACTGCGCAGATCAAACTCTTATCAGCACCAATGATACATTTGCAACTACGACAAGAAAGTAGAACGGGTTCTCACCTATATCCAGAAATAACTATCTTTGTGCTAGGACAAGAACTGGCCTTTGCCGTGACATAATTTGCCATAGTCGTCGCACCTCCAGAATCACCACCCGCCAAGAATCCAAAGACGTTTGCCGGATAGGGAACGCCGACAAACTCGAGTGTCCGGCTGCCTAGAGCACTTCGTAAGGCATTCTGGAAAGGGGGGCCTACTGTTGTCCCGATTGTGCCTGACTCCCCGGTGCCACGGGCAAAGTAAACGGTAACAGCTGCACAGCTCTGCCGGGCGACGGGCGTGGCGGCCGCGGAAAGGGCAAGGGCAAAGAAGGCGACGTAGGACAGCATTTTTTAGTCTGGTGGTCAGTCAGGACGCGGTGTGTTGGTTGTCATCTCTTTCATCGTCTTTATACCACTGCAGGTCGATTGCAACACGCGGAGGTGCAGCGAAGAAGCACGGCCAAGGAAGAGTTGTACAGTATACTCTTGGTTTATATGTCAAGAACGCATGTATCGAGAAGGACGGCTCGGATCCATCCAATGCGTTACGGGATCTTCGGGTTCAATTGGGAGGATGAGCATGTTGAAATCGCGGGAGCAGCGCTGACAATGCTTGGGTTGGTCTCATACATGATTATGTCGCTCGTGTTATGTGCAGAAGCGTTCCTCAGTGAGCTAGCATATAAAGCGAAACGTTACTTTAACCAAGAAAAACACCTTTACCTATCCTGACCGGTGAACAGCTGACGTTAAAGTGTGATCATCATCCTATATTTTTATTCGCCAACACATTACTTGGCACTTGAATCTCGTGGAGCACGATTTCTCAAATCAGACAGCCCGTTCGACATGTCAAGCTGTCACGCTGGCGAACTAGTGGGCGTAAATCGAGTATTCGGGAATCCGTCCATTTTAATGTTGCCAAGAGCAAGAAGGGCGAACGGCGGCCATGAGCGAAGCATACTCAGTATTGTGTGTACACATGATCCCTCCCATCGTTAAGAGTTCCATCTGGGTTGATGCTGGCAGATGCGGTGTGCAGTAAACAATCTGTCGAATTCCTGTTCATTTGAGGCTGTGTATATACATAATATAGCCGCCCGGAACTATGATTTTGTAGGGAGATATCACGGGCTACCTTGGTCTCGGCTCGAGCCAGCATGTGAGGGATCACGAAACGGATGGAAATACCGCCGTGGAGTGACGCGTTGAGTTGGTGTGGCTTTCTGATTTCATACCTACCAAACCTATAATTCCGCGGGCCCGATCTCTGGCCCGCGAAATTATAGGTTTGGCATATTTGGTAGCGAACAAAAAGGTGGATACTAGCTAGGCAAGTGATATAACATAAGTCCGGCTCAATAACAAGTGCGATATCAATTCTGCACTACTCCATTATCTTTTAGGGGCGCAATTATTTTAAAGTTGACGCGGGCAGTTCAAGTGTTTGGTATATCTCCAATCGAATAACAAGCTGTGTGCTTCGCCGGTGTTTTAGAATCCTGGAAGGAGTCATGTTTCATTACACTATCGGCATGGCACTGAGAACTTATAAAGAATACAGATTCCAAGCGATATCTACCGATATATAACCTAGACATGAGCAACAACGAAAGCCGCAGCTTGTCCAGCATCCTGTAGAAAAAAATTTAGTCCAGTTGAATGAAGCATTAAAACGCTGTACAAACCGCTCCGTAACTCAAGTGGGGTGCACTGACGATTATTCCGCCAAGACAAATATCGTCTCCAGTTGCGCAGAATGTCTTTGTAGCACCATTGATGGGCGAAGGGAAAGCTTGGCCGTTGTCGGGATCGCCGAATACGACAGCAGCGTCTACCCGATTCCGAGCGGCTTGTGCCATCCTACCAGCAGCTAGATGAGTTACTTGTGCACCTTGACTATGAGGACGACGACGACTGTCAGAGTTGGTCGTAAACAATAGCGAGACCAGAAGATTGACCTATAACCGGAGATAACAATTTTCGTGTCTGGGCAGGAGTTGGCTATAGACGTAACGTCGTTTGCCATGGTGGTTGCACCTCCACTATCGCCGCCGGCTAAGAATCCGGCGATGGAGGCGGGGTACGGGATACCGACGAAGCTAAGTGACCTGCCTCCCAGCGCGCTTTGTAGAGCAGATTGGAAAGGCGGGCCGACGATGGTTCCGATAGTGCCAGATTCTCCAGTTCCTCGAGCGAAGAAGACTGTGACGTCTGCACAACTTTGTCGAGCTACGGGAGTAGCCAGGGCAGAGGCGGCAAGAGCAAGAAAGGTGGCGTAAACTAACATGTTGGTATGAAGCTGGAGGTGGAAGTTTTGAAGAAAAGCACTGAGGCCAATGTCTCGTTTTCTTTGAATTATATACCAAAACATGACAGCTGGTCACCACATGAAAAGTCTTCGAATCCCTTCGAATCTGCACCCGGTAGCGAATCCTAAAGTTAATTTGCTCACTGCTTCTGCTTCTGGCTGGACCCATGGACATGTCCTGAGAAAAATGTATCTCTCGACGACTCGAGGGCTGCAATAGTGCGAAAGCGATCAGGTAAAGCCAACTCATGACAATGACGAGTTGGAGTTGCTTACCTATTCATTTTGAACCTGCCTACGTACTGTACAAGCTCCCAAGTGTTTAAATGTTATTCTGAACGTTTATGTGTATGAAGCACATGTCAAAGCCACCTGCCTTCGTACAGCAGCCGACTGCCTCTTTTTAAACACGGATGCTGTGGTATTAAACATGCGCCCCTAGCCCTGTCCGTGCGTGAGACGTGCGTAGCGAATCATATGACTGGCTTCTATGATTGTCGTTGGCATTCTTGACGAAGGGAACCCGGTCAATGTGGATCCGGTATCCAGAACACGATGGTGTGTGAAATGTGTTGCCTCTCTTCAATCATAATAGAGGCCCGTCTATTCGTTGGTCGGTGAGTTGGTAGCCGGGTTGGTGATGCACAGATGTCTCCAGAAGAGAAGATGACTATGGCAGAAGGTTGAACTTGAGCACCAGGATCCGCCCGTGAAATCTTGGGTGTTAGCCTAAGTGACTTCGATTGACATCGAACAACGAGGGTACGTCGGCTTTCAAACTGCGTAGGACGATAACACGAGCTGTGGTGATGGGGCTACATGGATTTCTAAATGTAGGGAACGAATGTCGAAGAGCAGTAAGTTGCATACTAGTGCCATCTTGGGTCCGTTCTTGATTTCGAGTTCGAAGTATGAGGCTGGTATGCAGCTAGTATGAGGGATCGATCAAGTCCTGACACTTTCGTTGGCCATTTTCCGTTGGGGTGATTGATGGCCGCTGCTGAGTTTAAATATATTTTACACTGTCAGTCTCCAGTTGCATTTCAGTACAATATCCTCTCTATTCAAAGCACGAAACAACGAATTCGGATCTGCCGTACTTCCAACAGCCCCCTTTAGCCAGTTAGTTACCGAACGGGGTGAGCGGCTTAACCTAGGAAAGCCCGGCATATCCAATTTCAAAAATTAAGAGTTACCAACTCAATCTCAAGCACCGATAATCCGTTCCCGCGGACATTATCTTCATTTACCTAACAATAGCGCAGACGGACTTTGGCAGGGTCCAAGACGTAAGATCTTTAGACCTCACTCTCATTCCTTGAACACGAAACCCTGGACTCGAGTTACCATGTCGTCAAACGTTTGGAGCGGAGCCCAAATAGCGTTTCTTCTAACACCTCTGAGACCCTTTGAATCATTGCTAAACGCTGACGCCCTGACGTATTCATGACATAGTGAGACAGAGCGACGAGTATATAACAAAAAATGCATACCTTCATCCTAACCAATGGCTCCCGTCAGAAACGCTCGTCTCATTTTCAACGAAGTCCCGGACTCAGGTATGTTGATCCCTTTTAGCTATGTATTCCAACTTAGAAAGGATTTACAGGCTATCCTGTTCCCGGAAAAACATTTGTATACGATACAAGCCAAACCATCGATTTAGATACGGTTTCCCTCAATGGAGGGGTCGTGGTTAAAACCCTTGTATTGTCAAACGATCCCTACATGCGGGGAAGGATGCGCCATCCCGACGTCAAGTCATACACGGTAAATACTGGATCCTGCAATAATCCTATTCCCTATGCATCTATTAATACACTCTAGCCCGCTTTTGAAGTTGGAAAGCCGTACGTCCCTTTCTTTGAGCGTCTATAATCAGACATCATTCAGTGAGAAATTGACAGGTTAAACAACTTTGGGATTGGAGTTGTTATTCGGTCTGAAGTGCCTACGGTGAAGTGTGGCGATCACCTTCATGGTACCTTTGGTAAGTCATCGATAACACCCCGCGGGTGAATGCAACTTAGTTCAGTGTACACAGAGTTCCAAGAATATAGTGTTCTGAGTGACATATCCGGGTACCGTGTTATCGAGAACAAGGAAAAGCTTCCTTGGTCTGTGTATCTTGGTGTAGCCGGCATGCCTGGTAGGCGGTCCCTATTTATCAATACCGGCCATTTCCCTATTTGTATGTAGGTAAAACGGCGGTTTACGGCTGGAAAGAATTTGCGAACCCAAAGAAGGTACGCTAAAACTACTCGTCAATATCTTTCTTCCGACACTGACAGCGGGCGTATCAGGGTGATGTCCTTTTCGTTACTACTGGAGCAGGTATATATATACCATCACCTTACGCTATCAATTTTTAACGTGATTTTATAGGTCAAGTTGGATCGTATGTATTGTACCTCGATTGATAGTTGTTGGACTCAGCCTAGTTGCCAGGCTCGTTATCCAACTAGCGAAGCGCGAAGGATTGAAAGTGATCGGTTCAGCTGGATCGGACGAAAAGGTCAATTTTATGAAGGAGCTTGGAGCAGATGTCGCCTTCAACTACAAAACGACGAAGACAAGTGAGGTTCTCGCCAAGGAAGGGCCAATAGACATGTGAGTCAAGTTACCTGCTGTTGCACCACAGGACTCATTGTTTCATCCCAGTTATTGGGATAGTGTTGGGGGCGAAATGCTGGACGACGCATTAGCAGCAGCAGCTCAATTTGCGAGGTTCATCGAATGTGGGATGATATCGGGATACAATCAGGAGGCTTATCCAATCAAGGCGCTTAAAATTTCCAAAGAGTTTCATTCCTCCAGCTAATAATATACACCCAGAATATCGTGAATGTCCTAACCAAAAGCATCAAGATGTCCGGGTTCATCGTGCTCGATTATTTCCACAAGTACGACGACGATTTCTACAAGACAATTCCGCCGATGATCGCAAAAAGGGAACTCAAATACATAGAAGACATCACAAAAGGGCTAGAGCATGGTGGAGAAGCAATTGTTGCCGTACAGAAAGGTTCGAATATGGGAAAGAGCTGTATTCTTGTCGCAGAAGAGTAGATGGATAAGATTGAAGCGCACGTAAGGTAGAAGTTGTACAGTACGTATGTTTATGCTTTTTCGACACTTCCTAGATTCTGGTGCTCTAAGCAGCAGCGTCGCCGTTGGTGCTTCAGCCGCGTATGCCGAGTTTCGATCATACATCACGATTAACCCGAGCTTTTATTAGTACTTCCATTCTTGCTGTCACCTTCGATCACCCTCACCACATGGCCGTCCTATGCCCCCTCGTGCCCTCTAAAGGGTTCCGCCATAGCACTTATTCGGCTCCTCGAAGCGTATAAACACAACTATGATGCTCCTTCGTGCTTACCATTTTCCCTTATCACCCGCAGTACAAAGTGATGGCGCCTGTAACCAATGGCCGTGTTCTCTTCAACTCTATCCCTAGCGGTGCGCCTATCATAAATATAGTGAAAGGCTCGATCTTATCATCGGCCTGTAGGATATCCGGAGCCCGGAAAGACAACAATCTATGACGCAACCCAGAAGATCGATCTTGACAGCGAACCCCTCAATGGTGGTTTTCTTGTCAAGATATTGGTTTTGTCTGTCGATCCTTACATGCGAGGGAGGATGAGGGCGCCGGAAGTCGAGTCTTACGCGGTAAGTCATAATGCCCAGACCACCACCATGAATAGCTTATCGGACTCGCCGACAGACAGCCTTTGTTCTCGGCGAGCTGTAGGTCTAAATACAGGGGCGATCGCCGTATTCATGCTTAGTTGCGTTGGCTAGTATGGTCGGCCATGGTGTTGGAGTTGTCCTACGCTCAGACCTCTCTGGTGTCAAGAAGGGCGATCATATCTACGGAATATTTAGTGCGTGGTATTCACCATCGTGCGCTCATACCCATTTAAGATGGTGGTCTCAGCACACCAAGAGTATTGTCTCATAAGCAGTCTGAAGGGTCTAAAGATTATTGATAATAAATATAATCTCCCATGGTCTGCATTTATTGGAGTGGCTGGTATGCCTGGTACGTCTTTATGCCGGTACTGCGCAGTGTTTGGTACATTCATATCATCACAGGTCAGACAGCCTATATGGCATGGAAGGAATACTCGCGGGCCAAAAAGGCAAGGGAACAGAGTATTGGGTACCCGTTCTGACCTCAACTATACAGGGCGAAGTTGCGTTTGTCAGTGCTGGGGCAGGTAAGTGAACCTAATACACAAAACACATCCTATTCCCGATCACCCTCTCCAACAGGGCCAGTCGGATCGTGAGCTTGTAGCCTAGTAATGTTAAATCACCACTGCTAACGATGCCCAGTCTGGTTGCCCAATTGGCGAAGCTGGATGGTCTCAAAGTGATTGCTTCAGTCGGCTCGGAGGCAAAGGTTCAATATGTGAAGGAAATTGGGGTAGATGTTGCATTTAATTACAAAACCACCAGCACGAGTGAGGTCCTCTCAAAGGAGGGTCCAATCGATATGTAAGCGCACTCTGCCACTCCCACCCAGAACTGAACTGAATGCGGAATAAATGCTCAAAGCTATTGGGACAATGTTGGTGGCCCGACTTTGGATGCAGCACTCGAGGCTGCAGCTGTCGACGCTCGTTTTTTGGTCCGTTGAAATTTCTCGTTCCCCGAGTGATGTTGACAAACCCGTCAGATGTGCGGTACAATCTCTGGTGAGTACCCTGACGTAGCGCCTAATGTAAAAAAAGCCGACCAACTAAACCAGGGTATAATGGCGAGCCGTACCCTAACAAGGTGCGGAAACTATAAAAAAACGACCTATGAATAGAAAACGGATACTGACGACCCTTCTAATCTGGGTAGAACCTCCATTATATCTTCGCAAAATCCTTAACCCTCTACGGATTCATTACCGGACGATTGGAGCACAAACACTTGGAAGATTTTTACGAGACGATACCTGCTAAAGTCGCCAGCGGTGAAATAAAATTCAAGGAGGACATAACGAAGGGGCTTGACAAATTGGGGGATGTCATGCTCGCTGTACAAAAGGGAACCAATAACGGGAAGGCGGTTGTTCTAGTCGCTGAGGAGTAGCCGGGTCTAGAAACATCACCTGAGTTGATCTGTAAAAAGAAAATTTATCGTGTAAACTACCGAACCATGTATGTATCAGCTTTCGCCTTGTGATTTCCTTCAAATTTCTTTGCCACCTGGCCTCCCTGAAAGGAAGACGTGAGTTAGACATGAGGCTCGGTAACACACAATAGAATAAGTAACCTTATCTATGCCCCGGGTTGACATATCGCGTCATCAGCACGATTTTCAATCCCCCAGAGTAGTTGTTTGACTGTGATATCAGAGGCGGGACCTGGGCGGAGTTGTAAATACTACAATGTTGCTGACGAATGACATAAGATGACATAGTTACCTTGGCCGGCGCCAATCGGTTGGATCGTCCTTGGTAAGGAGGGAAAATAAGAAGGGCTTCCGGCATCTTGAACACCCGTTGCGGTTGATCGATGCTATAAAAGTATATTCGTTTAGACATATTGGCCTCAAGAATCCCCAACAACTACACACGAGCCTATCCATCTTGCAAACTCCCAAATGGCACCCGTCACGAACAATCGCGTCGTTTTCAACTCTGTTCCAACAGGTACGGCAATGATTCTCTCTCGAGATGATGGTTTGTTTCACTGAATAACTCACTTACATCTAGGTTATCCCGAACCTGGAAAGACCACGATCTATGATACAACTCAGACGATCGATCTCGAAAATGTCCCCCTCAATGGAGGGTTCCTTTTAAAGACGCTTGTACTTTCGATCGACCCCTATATGAGAGGAAGGATGCGATCCCCAGAAATCAAGTCGTATGCGGTGAGTAAATAACGCCAGCGATAGTGCTCCATGTTCCCAACATCCTATTAGCCTCCTTTCACTCTTGGAGAAGCGTAAGTCCTCTTCATTCATTCAGTTTCGGCGCCTGTAGCCTTACGTCAAATATAGAATAACAGGATACGGACTCGGGGTCGTGGTTCGTTCGGAGAACCCAAATGTCAAAGCCGGCCAACACCTGTACGGTACACTGAGTAAGTGATGATCCGGTTATAGTACGCATCAACTGTTCATTTATTCCCATGTAGCACACGAGGAGTATAGCGTTCGAGCGAGCCTCGAGGGGTTCCAGGTTATCACAAAGGAGGAGAAGTTGCCTTGGTCTGTCTACGTTGGGGCCGCCGGGATGCCAGGTGGGTCGAATATTGATGTTCTGTGCCCCCCAATGTTGATGGGTTCTTTCAGGGAAGACCGCTTTTATGGCCTGGAAAGAGTATTCGCATGCAAAGAAGGTGCGTTTCAGCGCAGGGAACGTGTTGGACCAGAGTTTTTAATTCATTCTTAAGGGTGAAGTCGCCTATGTGACGACGGGAGCAGGTACGTCGCTGTACATCATTTGTTCTCGTTCACAGACGAACCCACGACCTATAAATACTAGGCGCCGTAGGATCGTGAGTTTATTGTTCTGGTGGACACGCCCGCCATCTGACTTTCACCTAGGTTTGTTATCCAACTTGCGAAGCTCGATGGGCTGAAGGTCATTGCATCGGCGGGCTCTGATGAGAAGGTGCAGTACATGAAAGAGATCGGTGCAGATGTTGCCTTCAATTATAAGACAACAAGTATCGACGAAGTTTTAGCGAAGGAAGGCCCCATCGATGTGTAAGTCGGGAAAGCGGGACCTATATTAACGACGACTAACATGTTCGCAGATTTTGGGACAATGTTGGAGGCGAAACCCTCGATTCGGCTCTTGTAGGTGCGAACGTAGGAGCGCGGTTCATAGTGAGTCTATTCCGCCATCTGCGCAGGGTCGTCATCTGATTCCGACGATAGGAATGTGGAATGATCTCAGGTGAGATATAATTTCATATGGGTTGGAATGTATTCTAATAAGAAAGCAGGGTATAATGGTGTCAAGGCACCAGTCAAGGTCAGAAAGTATACGAAAATAGGATGAGCACAACTTACCCAACTGAATTTCCAGAACCTAATGCTGGTCGTCGCAAAGTCCATTTCCATTAATGGGTTCATAGTTCACCGTCTACATGACAAGTATGACGCCGAATTCTATGCGACAGTCCCCGCGAAATTGGCAAGCGGTCAGATAAAATACACAGAAGATGTTTCAAGGGGTTTGGACAAGGTCGGGGATGTACTACTAGCGGTACAGAAGGGGACCAACAAAGGCAAGGCAGTGGTGGTGGTGGCTGATCAATGATCACATTACTTATGATTATACCTACGAATCTAACACTTATCATATGTAAAAGCAGCGTGTTCGTGTTGTTGTAATGTTGTGCCTACCCGTTTAGGAATCGCCGCAGATGGCTGCTACTTTCAGAGCATTAGAAAACCAAAACTTCAGATCCTGAGAGTAAAAGAAGAAGTGTACACATCGCTCATGAACCCGTAGAATTCTGCGCTTTACCCCGAAACGACACTGATGGAAAGTGGATGAGCTTTCTGAGGTGCAAGGTTGAGACGACTTTCCAATAGGGTCATGTTGTCTGCAGGGATCTATCTACCTTGAAATGGGGAGGTAACTGTCCTAGTTGTTGAAGAGTTCTGAGTAGCTGAGTCTTACCTGAGTTGATCTGTAGAAAATTTTCTTCCGCGCAACCTGCCGAGCCATGTGTATAAGTTATTACCCATTCCTTTGCTGCTTTGTTCCGGACGTGAGGCTTTGTAACAAAGCTAGTGATTCCGCAATGATAGGTGTTGGAGGTAGAGCAACATTGCTGACAAAAGTCACAGTATGACATCATTACCTTGACTCATCTCGAGTGGGGAAAGCTGCCGACACCTTGAACACATATTGCTATTGGTCTGTGCTATAGGAGTATAGTCATACTGACAGATGAGTCTAAGGATATTGGAGAAAATTTGAGGCCGGTACAACCCGTCGTTCCCTGCCGCCTCGCCACGCGCGCCCACGAAATGGACGGCGGACGCATTATCCCTGTTTTACATCGCTGACGCACTTGGCACAAACTATCTTAAATACCCGTTCTACACAGACCGAGGTGTGTATCTTACTCAA
Organism: Clitocybe nebularis; assembly: GCA_900068955.1. NCBI lineage: Eukaryota > Fungi > Basidiomycota > Agaricomycetes > Agaricales > Clitocybaceae > Clitocybe > Clitocybe nebularis. The sequence continues at coordinate 26,227 of CEMJ01394052.1, read as the reverse complement.
CCGGATCCTAGACCAACAATACCTCCTGTATCTTACACAGAAATCCCCGATATCGACACACGAGTTTATACTTTACCTATCAATAGTTGCGTCGTTTTCAACTCTATTCCAACAGGCGCGGCAGTAATTTCCTTTTGAGACGACGGTGTGCTTCATGGAATTGATCTTCTCCGAATTACTTACACCCAGGTTATCCCGAACCTGGAAAGACCACGATCTGCGATACAACTCAGACAATCGACCTTGAAAATGTTCCCCTCAATGAAAGGTTCCCTTTAAAGACGCTTGTGCTTCGATCAACCCTTATATGAGGGGAAGCATACGATCCCCGGAAATCGAGTCGTATGCGGTGAGTAATTGATGTTAACGATCTCGTCCATGTTCCCAACATCTTCTTAGCCTCCTTTCATCCTTGGAGAAGCGTGAGTCCCCTTCATTCTTCCAGTTTCAGGGCCTGTAGCCTGACGTTATATTTAGAATATCAGGATACGGATTCGTGGTTGTGATTCGTTCCGTGAACCCGAACACCTATATGGCACACTGTGTAAGTGATAGTCCAGTTATTGCGCACATCAACTTCATTGATCTCCATGTAGCACACGAAGAATATAGCTTTCGGGTGAGCCTCGAGGAATTTGAGATCATCACAAGGGACGAGGGACTACCTTTATCCGTCTACGTTGGGGCCGCCGGGATGCCARGTGAGTCGGATATTGAAGCTCTGTCCCCCAGATGCTGATAGGTCCTTCCAGGGAATACTGTTTATGTGGCCTGGAAAGAGTATTCGCGCGCAAAGAAGGTGCGTTACAACACGGTGGATGCGTCGGACCGGAGTTCCTGACCCGTTCTCAAGGGCGAAGTCGCCTATGTGACGACGGGAGCAGGT
>CEMJ01394052.1:0-25291 GCA_900068955.1 Clitocybe nebularis | reverse complement strand
CGCCTATGTGACGACGGGAGCAGGTACGTCACGGTACATCATTTGTTGTCCGCAAACAAACTCACGACTTTTAATTAACAGGCGCCGTGGGATCGTGAGTTTATTACCCCTGATGTTAGGTCAGCCGTCTAACTGCTACCTGGGTTTGTTATCCAACTGGCGAAACTCGATGGGCTGAAGGTCATTGCGTCGGCGGGTCCCGATGAGAAGGTGAAATATATGAAAGAGATCGGCGCAGACGTTGCCCCCACTTATAAGACCACGAGTGTCGATAGGGTTTTGGCGAAGGAAGGCCCCATTGATGTGTAAGCTAGGAAATCTGAACATACATTAATGACGATGAACACATTCACAGATTTTGGGACAATGTTGGAGGCGAAACCCTTGATTTGGCTCTCGAAGCCGCTAATGTAGGAGCATGATTTATAGTGAGTCTATTCTGCCATTTGCGCAGGTTGTCGTCTCAATTTTGCAACGGGAATGTGGGATGATCTCGGGTGACGGATGTCTTGTATAAGCTGAAATGTATTCTGATAAGAAAACAGGATATAATGGTGTCTCGACACCAGTTAAGGTCAGAAAGTATATAAAAGCAGGATGGGCACAACTTACTCAACTGAAATTTCAGAACCTCATGCTAGTGGTCGCAAAGTCCATATCCATCAACAGGTTCTTGGTCTACCGACTATACGACAAATACGATGCCGAATTCTATGCAACGGTCCCCCCGAAATTGGCAAGCGGTGAGATCAAATACTTGGATGACGTCTCAAGGGGTTTGGACCAGGTTGGGGAAGCGTTACTTGCGGTACATAAGGGAACCAACAAAGGCAAGGCGGTGGTGGTGGCTGATCAGTGATTATATCATCTGTGATCATCTATTTTATGAATCGAACATTTCATCACACGTAAAAATAACATATTGTGATGGCTGTGCCCACCTGTTGAGAAACCGTTGCACATGGCCACTATATCCAAAGAATCCCATTCGTCAATCTCAAGCAGAGCATTAACAAACCAATACTTCAGCCCCACCCGAGAAGAGTGGAAGATTATACCTACCGTTCACGACTCTATGGTACCCTGCACGTTGGCGTACCTGTAATGGTACCAAGGGGGAACGGGTGGGGTGTTCAAGGCGCAGGGTTGAGACGATTCTCCACATAGTTAGTGAAGTTATGCACGGACCTTGATCTTGCCGCTCTCTTGAGGGTAACACGATATTCGTCATCAGCACAGGCGTGTCAGCGCCCAAAGCTTATAAGAATGTGGAGAAAATCTGCGCCCAGGTATGTAGGGTTGATCATCATCTGCTCGACGTCGTGGGGCCCGGTTTCAGCAATGCCAATTTGTTCCAGCGCTAACGGAGCGTCACACGGTGCGTAGTCCGAATCGGGTCGGACACCAGTTAATTCTAAGTGGAGTCCGGTTTCCGACAGGCTCCGAGCTACTATGGCCCGAGTCAGACCGGGGGCGAATTCCCAAGATCTTCTTCTGTCTACATGTATCTTCATTTGTTTTCCATCAGCATTCTACATATATAACTTCAAATCACTGACCTTCTCCTCTGAGGTTTGAGTCTAGAATCATAGGATCAACTTGCGTTTAGGTGATATGATCAAAGGCCACGCAAAAAAAGCTTTCCATATGGTAACGGGATTTCCCTGAAACAAGGTACTTTGGTTCCGCTCCTGAGTTGTTATGTGCTCCCACTTATGAAACAGCAGGCTCATTTGGGTCACGTAATAATACTCAAACAATAAGGTACCGCCTGCCCAAGAGAGGATCCGTGGATGCATTTGGATCTTTCACAATTATATCGAGGTCACAGAGCTCTAAATTTGAACAGTTTAGCTGATACGTCGGAGAGGCGTCAGTCCTGATACAGCAAGGACATCCCCAAGATCTGGTATCAAGTCAAAATCACCTGAGATGAACCCTGATGGACCTCGGTTAGCATGTCACGGCCCTTTCCATCAAATACTAAGCCAGGGCGCTTCTTGGTTCTCACCGCTCTTGAAATGTGCTAAAACCCCCCCGCTTTATTCGCTTCGTTCTCTCCACACCTTTCGGGGGCTGTGACTATATTAACTCGATCTTATCAATGCTTATGAACGAAACTCTCCCCTCCAGAATGCTGGATCCGAATCTACATCTTCAAGAGCCAACAGCTTTCTCTATGACAGACACTGTAGTTAATCGTGGGGGCGAAGGCCATCCCACGGCTGCCTCCACCTTTTCTGGACGAACCGTCATAGCCAATGGCCCCGACCCATTGACGGGCCACGACCCACGCCAGCGTGTTCGCAAAAATAGCCTGGATCCACGCCTGACTCCTCCAACGATACCACCCGACCATACCCACCGAACTCTCATTTTGTGCTTCGATGGAACAGGCGATCAATTCGACGCCGACAACTCTAATATTGTCCAGCTGGTTTCGTTGTTGAAAAAGGATGACCGGTCGAAGCAGATGGTTTATTACCAGGTCAGTTGGGTGCTTAGATCTCGGGGGCGTCCGGTTCTAAATTTATAAATTCAAGGCTGGAATTGGCACCTACACGTCGCCGGAGGTTGCCTCACCTATGACATCCAAGGTCTCAAAAGTGCGTCCTAGTGTTTGTGAACGAACTTACTGACTGAGTGTGTCATGATAGACTCTTGATGAAATGTTTGCTTGGAATTTGGATGCTCATGTCATGAGTGAGTACTTTCATAATTGAGCATAGCTCTCTAATGGCTGAGTTATATATTCTTTTGAATAGGTGGCTACGAATTTTTGATGCAAAACTGTAAGACAAGAATTTTTTCACGTCAAGACTCAAACTTAACCAACATATTTTGGGTAGACATCTCTGGTGATAGAATTTGCATCTTTGGTTAGTGTCCTTTCCATGTATTGTTCGAAAATCTGCTGAACATTGTGCTGTAGGCTTTTCTCGTGGGGCATACACTGCTCGAAGGTTTGCATCGTCATAGGCGAACTACTGGATAAAAGCTCACACTTGATTACAGTCTTGCAGGCATGATCCACAAAGTTGGCCTCCTTCCAGCAGACAACTATCAACAAGTCCCATTTGCATACAAGATGTATACACGTGCAGACCACGTTGGTTGGGAACAATCAACCGCGTTCAAAAAATCGTTCTCCATTGATGTTGATATCGAATTTCTCGGTGTTTGGTGAGCTGGCTCAATCATCCTGATTTTCAATAACCATCTCATAATACATTTTAGGGATACCGTCGCTTCCGTCGGAATTATTCCAAAACGGCTACCTTTTACGACATCAAATACGATCGTTCGCACATTCCGACATGCCATTTCACTTGACGAGCGCCGAGCTAAGTTCAAGGCGAACTTTTGGAACCGACCCAGCTCTGAGGAGCAAAAGCTGGGTACCCATGGGACCTCTGAACCACCTATTAGCAGCTCGCCCACCCCTATGGCCGAGAGCGATGAAAAAGATTCCATGTCAATCAAAAGGAGTTCATCCTCGCGAAGAAGGCACGCCAAGGATGAACGAAGGCTGAGTAGCTTTGAGAAAATGTATGCGGAAAGGGGAGAACACCCGACAGATGTCGAAGAAGTCTGGTTTTCGGTATGTTCTTGCATAATGTTAGTTGGCACCCAACTCGAAATACTTATTGAATCTATGACTAGGGATGTCATTGTGGTATGTAAATTGTCTTTGTCAAGCGATCAGCTAGCCGATAATCGTTAATAGATGTCGGAGGCGGGTCAGTCACGAACAGAACGCGTCATTCTCTCGCCCGCATCTCCCTTCGTTGGATGGTCAGGGAATGTTTCAAGACCGACACGGGAATCATGTTCAACACCCAGGGTCTAAGGGAAATTGGCCTTGATCCCTCTACCCTGTTTCCATTTGTCACACCCCGCCCACCCCCGCTTCCTGTTGATTCAGCGGTAGTCCAGAAGATAAGGAAACCATCAATAAAGGAACGGATCCTTGCGCGCTTGAGGAGGGATTCATTGTCAGAATTGGCCTCTAGTTCAGATTCCGATGAAGATCCGAATATTGGAACAGAGGAAGAGGAGGACCTTCGAGACGCGATGACACCCATATACGACCAACTGTGTCTCAACCGTATCTGGTGGGTGCTGGAGCTCTTGCCTCTGGACCTGAAGTATCAAAGAGGAGACGGTGAATGGGTTTCCAAACTCGGGTAAGTTCCGTCCCCTACGGTTTCCGTTTTCTTCACCTTTCCTGATGTCAATCGATCTCAGATTCAATTTTGCTCGCCCGAGATTTATACCGAAACAACACTCCAACGGAGTCAAAGTCCACAGAACGGTAAAACAGCGGATGGATGCTCGGTGTCCGGCTTCGAGACATAAAAAGTACATACCCAAAGCGCAGTTTTCTGTGGATCCGACTTGGATTGATTGATTTGGTGACATTATTCATTCTAATTATTATTAAATTACACATATTATTTGACCTTCCTATAGCCCTAATATTATAATTTATGTCGATACGATAGAATGACACTTTACGTATTTCACGTTCAATACCACGACCCTCCTATAGCTAGTTAGTTATACTGTAGCTAATTGAAGACGAATACAATGATTTTACTCGATGACTCCATGTTGCATTATGCTCTGTCTGATAACCAATTATACTCTATCCAAGTGGTATATAAAATTATTGGCCATTTATCAAGTCCAAGTTCGATTGATATACTTGTGAAGTTCTCAAGCACTTCCGAGTTCATGACTCCAGGTACCTGCAAGCATCAGACATGCGCAGAGAAACTTCGTCGATCTGACGAGACGCAGTGAGTAGATTGCATAACCAACGACAAAGATTATACATACCTTTGATGGGTGGAAGGGTTCGAAGTGATGGCCCGGGATATCTATAATTTTCAATGGGGAATAGGTGAGAGTTTCCCATCCGACCGTTGATGACCTAGGATTCGAACGATCGGCCAGCCATTGGGGTACGTTCGCAACACCCGATGGTTGGTAACCCTGACTCGAGCGTAAAAGTACAATCGGAGGGCAAACGCCTCGTGTTGATCGAGGGTCATAATTAGCAAGCATCCGGGCATTCATTGCGAATTGGGTTTTCACTAATCGCCCAAGCTCAGATCCGGCACTCCGTCCATCAAGATTAACAACAGATTCAATCAAAGGATCAGAGAGGGGGGTGTGGTTGATCGGATTAGGGGAGTCAATTAATAGTATCCCGTTGACCTGTATATTTCTTTTGGAGAGTTGAAGAGCAGCTTCATATGCGACTATGCCACCAAATGACCAGCCTGTAGGATCCTCAAGTTAGCACGGGATTGGTGGTGGTATATTAATATGAAACTTACCTCCGATAATAACAGGGCCTGAAGCTTGTGATAAGATATAATCAACATACGCGCTCGCCATTTGAACGACGCCATCCCAAGGTTGAGAAGTAGAAAAACGAGGGTTGTGAATCCCCCAAACAGGTCGGTTAAGAGGTGAGAGTCGATCATAGTAGTTCACTAAACCGCTTCCATCGTGAATGAGGAAGAGTGGAGCCTGTCCACTCGTTGATTGTTGAATAGGTGTAGGTATCTTGTCCAACCGCAAGGCACTGATCATTGTACGAATACTGGGTTGTTCCACAGTCTTATTGACGGCATTTTCGTCTGCCCCCTTAGCGTGCTCGGTGGATTTGGGATTTGCTCGCATTTGGTAAAAGTATGACTGAACTGAGCGGACTGTCGGGTGAATAATGAAGAAATCGCCTTGTAGATCGAGACCGAACTCGTTCTTCAGCATATGGAGGGCTTCGATCGATGTCAATGAATCTAAGCCCATTGACTCGAAATCTGTATCCTCCCCTACGTCTTTGGCATTGATTCCGAGCACGAAAGCGATGATTTGTTTGACGTCGAGCTCGCCATCGATTGCTAAGGATGTGGGCTCCACCAACCTATCGTCTGTCACAAGGGTTCGTGGAGACGACATTCCGCTAGAGTGTGTAATTGTCGTGGCTGTGGAATAATCACCGTCCTCAAGCTGAGATGCTTCTAACCTTGTCGACACCTCTCGGATGATTTCAGCGACACTCGTACAGTACGAAAGAGTGTTGGCATCCAATTTGGCATGGGTAAAGAAACTTTCGAGTTTCCCGAAGATCTCTATTGACATCAGAGAGTCCACTCCGAGAGACGCAAGATCGGTATGAATATCTAAATCCTCCCTGTCAAGGTCGCACGTCTCTGAAAAGATCGCAATTATGTCTTTGTGGATGTCGATGGCTGGAGTTGTCTGGATCGACGACCGCGGTGATTCTATCAAGGTCGATGTCGGTCGTGACCTCGAGACTTTTGAGGAAGTTTTGCTGGCATGAGACAAGCCTCTTTTGAACCTATCCAGAGGGACAAGACGGAATGCCATGCCTTTGATATGAGCAACGATCCGTCTGGGCTCCGCAATCTCAACAGCATATGCTTCTGCGATAATGAATTGGTCTTCCGGGACCCAAGCGTTACTGCAATAGACTTTGTATGAAGCCTCGTTGTTGATAAGGTGGGGGACTACTTTCAAGGACCCAACTTGGCTGCAGATGTATGCATCGTTGACGCCTCCTTGCATATTTGCAAGAAATCCCGCAACATGTAGAAGGGTATCTACAAAGACCGGGTGGACAACGAATTTGCCACGGTTATAGCCGTTCGGAAGGCGAACGGTGGCACACCCCTCCATTCCACTCTCATCGACTGTAAGTGTACGCATTGTGTGATATTCCTTTCCATACTCGACTACACGGGGAAATAAAATCTCGTAAGCTGTTCGTGTCGAGAACACCTCACTCGTTGGACTGATAACGGCACTCATACGACGAGTGATAACGGGGAGGGTGCGCGAGAATTTTGTCAAAGTCTGCAGTGTGGGTTGCAATTGATAATCACCATGTACGTGAAGGGACTCTTCCGGCGACGAAACGGTGCGTGAACTGATGCTGAAGAAACCAAAACCATCTTGAACAGTGACCGTGGTGAGCACGGTACGTTCGACAGTTTCATCGTAAACTAATGGGCTGACGAATTCGGTCTTGCGAACAACGATATGGCGGTCGTTAAACTTGATCCCTAAGTGCTGGTTAGCGAGGCCAATGGCAGCTAGGACTTGTTCGAAGTACACCGAAGCGGGGCAAAGGGCCATGCCTCCCACAACATGTCCGCGAATCCATCCTGATAGTTGGCTGATCGGCGTCTCAAATATGGCGATAGATCCATTGTCTTTGGATGGATGTTGCACCCAGACGCTCAACATTGCATATTCTGTCCCAAGAAGCTGCCGGGGAGAGGTCGGACCGCTCTGTACTACGGTGTTAGCCTTTTCATCCTCCTTAAACTTCACCCAAAACTTTGTCTTGGATAAGGGATACGCAGGAAGATCGATACAAGCCACCGTATTGAGGTGCGCGAAGACCTGTCGCCAGTGTAGAGTGATACTCGAGACATACAGCTGAGAAAGGCATGCTGTTAAGGTTGCCCAAGGCTCCAGCTGCTTTCGGAGAGACCCAAGGAGCAGAGTACCTCTCGGAAGGAGTGGATTGGATTTCAACATGGGGAGAGTTGTCGTGTGAGGTCCGATTTCGATCCATGCACCCACCGCTGTAAAGGATGGATTGGATATCAATGCGCGGATACCTTTATCGAATTGGACGGGTTCCACACAGTGTCGAGCGAAGTATCTTGCGTTGAAAACGGAAGCATCGCCAGGGAGAATTACATCTCCCAGTACATTGGAAACCACCGGGATTGAAGGTGCATGTAGAGGGACATGTTGTGCCACTGCCGTGAGATCGTCCAAAAGAGGCATCATTGCCGAACTATGATAACCAAATGGTACTGAGAGGATGACATTTTTGCAATGGATCTCCGTGTCGAGATATTTTTTGAATGCTTTGAGCTGCTCCATGGGGCCAGAAACCACACAATCGATCACGCTGTTCTTGCACGAAATCTCTAAGCCGGAGAAGACGGAAGAACTCTCTAGTGCACTTTCTACGGCTGTAAATCCGGAGTTTATCGCAATCATCCCTGTTTCACCGAGAGGGCACTTCTGGATCATAAATCGCACCCGATTTGCAACGAGTGTTAGTGCACCCTTTAATGATATTACGTTTGCAATCACGAGGGCTGCGTATTCTCCTAGACTGTACTCCTCCGTCAGAGCTGAAACACGAGAGGTGAGGAAAGATTATACCTGTGTCCGACAACCGCTGCAGGCGATATTCCCCATGACATCCACAACTTTGCGAGGGAATACTCCAAGGTAAATATTGCCGCTTGATAGGCTTGGAACTCTTCCGATGGAGGCAGGCTATTCCCGGCTGTCCCGGCTGTAATGATTGCAAGGACACCAGGAAAACCACCTGAAATTAGAATACGATGACATTCGTCAACACACTCCTTAAATAGGGGGGATGTTTGGTAAAGGGAGTGCCCCATGCCCAAGTATTGACCCCCTTGACCCGAGAAAACAAACACGACATGGGTATTGTTATTCGGCGCTTGAACAATGGTTGCTCTTGTCAGCTTTTCAATTAGTTCGTCCCTGTTATCCGTAGAAATGGATATGCGATAGTCGTATATCTGCCTTCGGGCAGTGGTTGTGTATGAGATGTCAGACAGAGCGGCATGTTGGCCATTAGGACCCCGAAGGTAATGCAGAAAGTTGGAACGTAATTCATCAAGTGCGGGTTTGTCTTTAGCAGACAATCCAAAGACGTAGTGCATAGCCCCGGGCTCGGAGGCTACCAATGGCCTAGAGTGCTCTTCAATTAGAAGAGCAGTATTGGATCCCGCAGCCCCAAAATTATTTAATAAAGCCATCCTCGTTTCCCCAACGCCGGACGGCAACCACGGAGCAGGATCTGTGTTGATTATGATATTGTCAGGCTCTAAAGGCGCAATGCGTGGGTTCAAGTTCTTGAGCGATAGTTGTTTTGGTATGGTCTCGTGTTGAAGCATCAGTAGAAGCTTCGCAAGACCAGCCGCCCCGGATGCCGCTTCCAGATGGCCAATATTGGATTTTACAGAGGTGATATGGAGTGGATTCTTCGTAGGCCTATGGAGAGCGAATACAGATCTGATACTTTCCAGCTCGTTAGGGTCTCCCGCCTGCGTACCCGTGCCGTGTGCCTCGACCACATTAACGCGGTGGGCATCAACCCCAGAGCTCTCGAGAACCTGCTTAAATAGCGTTGACTGTGTCGGCGCATGAGGGTGAGTGATGGAATGGGCGAGTCCACTTTGATTGACTTCGATGCCTCGGATGACACCAAGAATTTGGTCGTTCTCAGCTATAGCGTCGGAAAGACGCTTTAGCACGAACATTCCACAGCCTTCGCCACGAGAGTAGCCATCTGCTGATTCATCGAATGCTCGACATTGACCTGTGGGACTCAGAAAATGCCCACGATCAAGTCCCAAAAACATCTAAATACCGCTGCTATCAGTTGCCAACCCAGATGCGGTTAAAGAGACGAGATCTCACATCAGGACTTGTTATTATATTTACCCCTCCAACCAGAGCAGCATCACAATCTCTATTCATGAGAGCGCGGGCGCCTTGATATAGAGCGACATTCGATGAAGAACAAGCTGTGTCCACGACGATGGACGGGCCACTCAGTTGCATGGCGTATGATATACGGCCACTCAAGAAAGCCTTTAGTGTACCTGACGAAACGGTAAGCAACAAGTATTCGCATGTTCAGGAGCAGTAGAAATACCTGTACTGTAGTAAACATCAATTTCATTTCGTAAATTTTGAAGGTAATCGTGGGTCGCAACTCCGACGTAACACCCAAACGACTCGGGGCGAGATGTGGGTGTAGAATTTGGTACATAACCTGAGTTTTCGAGAGCATGATAAGCCGTGTGAAGAAGAACGCGTTGCTGAGGGTCCATGCTCTTTGCTTCTCGAGGGCTAATTTTGAAGAATCTGCAAATGTTATTTGTTAGAGGATTGTATATAGCAAAAAGCAAGACTTACTTATTGTCGAATTCATCTGCACCGTCAATGAAATTACCTGTGTGGGCTCTCATCGCGCGTTTAGGATTTTTCCCATCGTTGTAGTCAGAGACTTTAAACCTATGCTCGGGAATCTAGAAAGCTCGCGTTAATTCGTTGTCACTCAAAGAAAGAAAGGGAAAGACCTCGGTGATCGTATTGATGCCTTGCTCAAGAATCTCCCATAATTTCGAAGCATTTGGGGCACCAGGCATGTTAACGGCCATTCCGACTATGGCGATCGGCTCTTGTTTGGCTTTTGTCTGTTGATACTCCTTAGGAGGTGCGATCGTCCCGTCAACAGAAGACACAGTCCCACGAGGGAAAGCACGTTCTATGCTTCGCGCAAGTCCAGCCCCGGGGCCCATGTTGAGAAGTTGTACAGAAACATCCACGGGAGAAGACGATATCACCTTCTCCATAACAAGGTTCCAGTTAACGGGCTGGGTAAGGAGCATATCCACCACGAGCTCAAGAAGGGACCCCGTATTGGAATCCTTGGTGATGACATCACCGGTGAATGTCGAACGAATAGGCACCTTGATATCTGAGAATGTGGGAAATTGAATTCGCCTTGAAGCAACATCGTTAAGGATATGCTTCCGTGCCCCATTTACGTGGACAGGCGAATGATAGAGAGTATCAAGTGTGGTCTTATGGACCACATACTCTGCCCCAATGTTGGAGGAAAAGGCGGATAGAATATCGGGACGACCGGAGATTGTTACGCACGTGTCGTCCGTAATAGCAGTTATGTAAAGGGAAGCCGTATCAAGGCCCTAGATCCAGGTATGATGATAAAGCATGAGTATAGCTTAAGAGCGTATAAAAGTCCCCCGTTACCTTGTTAAAGTTGGTGATAACATTTTCTGCGTAAGCTTTAGTCATTCCAAGAAACACGAGACTCCACGGGAGTGTTGTGTTTTTTTCAAGAATTTGAGTCCCAAGCGCATTGCTCCGGTATATTTGAGTACGGATGCCGATCCAGATGGCCAAACGATAAGCCTCGACGGCCCTGGATATATATGTAATAGCAGAAAGTGATGTGCCCACGACACATGCAGGGAGAATTCCCGAGGAGAAACCTAAGATTCCTATGCCGTGTTCCAAGTTACGTTTGAGAATATCACTAAAGGGAGTGAGAGAATCTGTGGAAAGGCCTATTGTTTCAACAAAAGAAATGTAGCGGAGAGCCTGGATTAGGAAAAGAGTCGGGCCTGATATGACAGGGTTCGATAGGTATCGTTGCTGTCTTGGTAGGGTGAGAAGTGCTTCTCTCCTCTGAAAGTCCGCTACGTCAATGTCCAAAATGACGAGGTCGGCGGTGGGTAATGTGGATAGCTCATCATGAAATGCCGCGTGGCACGCTGAGAGCAGAGTAGAACCGAAAGCCGATTCAGCATCAGCGAGGGCTCGTTGGCGAGTCTGAGGGGCGTTAATGGAGGTCGTCCCTTGTCCAGCAAAGACCGGTATGTTCAGGGGAGCGGGGCTGGTGGTGCCCATTGTAAATAATCTTGAGAAATAAATGAGAGGATCTGTTCAGTCTTATAACGAAATTTCGTGAGCCACATATATCCTGGGGAATGTGTGCATGTGCCCCTTCCGAAAGCAGTTCCGATAGTGTAAGAAAAGGGCATGTGTCACAGTATAAAACAGAAAGGATGTAGATGGTTGTAAACGAGACCAGTGGGGCTATTAGATAGACCACTGATCCGAATATAGAGCCTCATGCGGATTCCGTACCTGGGATCTCCAGGCTTTAAGGAACAACGATACCTGTAAGCAACCCGCACGATGTACTCCCGATATCCAAATGGAAAGAGCCTTAAAGTCTTGGATACGCTTCTTTTTTTTCCCATTCACAAGACTTCTCTCAAGTGGTCGACAACAACGGGCGAAGGAGTCGACGGATATGGTACCCCACCGGAATCTCCGTTTAGACTTGGGTTAAAAGCACTGGGAACAGAATAGGATAAGAACCAAAACCACAGGTAAATAGTTGACATACCCTTTCTACACCGCCAAGGTCAACGATAAAGAGAGCTTGTACGCCAGTCCCATCTATACAGCGTAAAGTAAAGAAAACATTATGACTTCGCAACAGCGACGGATGTTGGGGGATTTCGGCTTGTTGTTATTTGGCTAAGCCCGTATTTGGTGCGCTACGTAAGCAGCCAACAGACGAACATCAAATCAACAGACACTTGACGTCCACAGTCCACCATGTTATGGTTATCATATCCAACATACCCTACGGCAGTACACTACGTGTCGCCGGATTCCTGCTATTTGAACACTTCAAACTGGGATTCACTTAATATATTCACTCAAATCGACTATGGGATACTTGCGTGGATTTGTCGGTGCAAACCTGTTCTTCCCCAATTCACAGCATCAGAATCATGGCAGGTCTAGGAAATGTTTATCATCGATATGCAATCTAAACCCTGTCATGTTTCTGATCTTAACCACGCAACGTCAAAGCTCACGATGCCGAGCTCACGATGCCGACGTTCCTTTATTCCTGACCTTTCTCAGAAGTTAAGACGCATCCAGCTCTATACTTCGAATTCCAGCGGGCGCCAGATTATAATCCTGAAACGTATGTCAAAGGCATGTTATAATCTTCTCAGATGCTTAAACCTATTTGGATTCCCCAGGCTGTAGTGATAAGGAAGCACCGGTTTTCCAGGTTGAAGCGGACAAAGAACTCAGGAAACCCTGGAAATTCATTACGCCTTACGAGCTGGAGAGCTCCAAGAACTTCCAGATATTGTCTATCTAGTTGTGTGTGATTCTACTCATAAAACACAATTCAAATCTACACTGGTTTAAGAATGCCAATGTCTTATTGACCTCATCCTGAATGGTATATCAGGATTCGAAATGGGGGATTTCCTGAATCATTTACATCTTGCCGCGTCCACATCGCCACACTGTCCACAAGAAAAGGGTTGTCTGAAGTTCGAACATGTCGGAATTCTCGAAAGAAATAGATGCCACGGTTTGTAAAACTGTTGCCATAGAAGTTTTAATCTTACCCTTTCAACCATTCATCTATCAAAGCACAAAGCTATGTCTGAACGCTTCACGACCCCATTTCAACCGATTGCTCAGCCCTGTGAACTGACTGACACATGATGACACCCGCGATTGGCTGTGGTGGACCAGGTGAGCGCTCATGCCGAAGGGACAAGTTAATGAGTCGGCCTGAACAACCAACAAAACCTGCAGTGATACAAAATCTAGTATCTATGCATAGCCTCATAGAACAGGCGGCGTTCACGATTCAGGTATGTTCGAATACTGACAGCGTGATATTGGAACACCTACATACTATGTGCAGTATTCCTGTTTCAAATGGGATAGCGTCACGGTCTTTGGTGATTGTGGCTTGTGAAACCTATTTATGGTCAATATGTAGAATCGCACTCGACAGCTCAAAAATATGATGCTGCCAGCCAGCGGATTCCTTCAAACGGGTTTCATTTCATGGAATCTCAAAGGACAATCCCAAAAGCATGAATGTTTCCCGAGAAAATGCATATGATTCCTGATGTCTGCGCATTGTCCAATGACTCAGCTTCCCTAAATACGGATATTTTCTAACGCCATCCGTTAAGAAGTCTCTAACATTATATAATAAGTACAAACCCAACGCTCCTTATAACCCCCCAGCTGGAAAGGGCCCCAGAGGCTGGACTTCAGAGTCATTCTTTGACCGCAGACAATGTACAAATTGCTATCCGAAATCAGGTGGCAAAGAATTCCAAGCCAAGATTTGGGAGATATTCAAAATGCTTTCCGAACGATATCGTATAGTATTTGCTTGTCAGACGCGGCTTGGACGCGGTGTTTCCGTGCCCTTCGGTTACGACCTTGAATTTGTCGAAATTTCTAGAAGTAAGTCCTCGTTGCAATGATAAGCATTGATTTCAGCTGATATCCATCCGTTTAAAATGACGGGGTAATACACGTAGCTGATGCCGGGCAACGCGTATCCCAATAACACGATGGGCCAAATCATCCGAACAAGGCGACTAGGCTGTTTGGCTGGGGCAGAATTCGCTTTGTAAACCCATTGTACAAATCGCATAAAATTTTCTGCACCTCTAAGGGCCTCAAGGCGGCACACCCTCCGCAGGTATCGGAAGCCCCACATCCACTCCGATTGACTATAATACATCGCAGAGGCTATGTTGTCGCCCCGTTTGTGTAGGTGCGTATCCCCTCACTTTTGCTATCTGCGTAAAACCTAGCTCATCTGTTTCTGTTTTCCAGACATAAACCAGCCTAACTATTTCTTTCAAACGACCGATGTTCTTCGGTACCCTAAAGTTTATGCAACACAACGTGGTTGTCAGAGTTAATGTTACACAATCTGTCAATGAAACAGAGTTCCCCAGCCTTACTTCCGGAAACCCTGCAATGTGCGCGAAGGGGTCGGCCCCCCGCATTCAAAAGCGCCCTAAACCTAACTGGGCGATGTCCAAATTAAACACCCGCCATTCCGTCCTTAGTTAGTACACACCATCCTGTGTAGTAAGTTTGAGGCGAGTGGTCCGCTAATAGTCTCTAAACATGGCTTGATTCGGCTAATTTCTATTTATTTATTTTTGGGTTCGCCCCACCACAAACTTCGACATTCTATCGTCTCGGATAGATTTCTGTGAGAGGCGAGAACGCCAAGCTTCATGCTGCGCTGGGATTTCGTAATCTCAAACACGCGCCTGTCGTCATATGGCCTCCACGCGATCTGTCAATGCAGTGTAGAAGCGCCCTCTCCAACAGGCTCCATAGCCTTGACACAGGCGTCTACGTCGGTCCCAAGATATCTGTAACAAAGTTAAATGTAATGGGCGGGTGTGGTACGTCGGTTGCCTTACCTGCCATTCGAATGGGGCATTCCTACTCCTCTCCAAATTCTGAACTGAAAACAAACTGAGTTCTATTTTTATATCAGAACCATGACAGACTTCAAGTGTAGCCAAGCTTTTCTACATAAGTCAACCGCCATCACTCAATCACTGTGGAACCGTTAGGAGCGGCGTTGACGCCACGATTGATCGCTGTCTCTACCTTGGAGCACTAGTACATATGCTACTCCATGTTTTGAGTGTATGGCACTACTTGTTTCTGCTGGCACAGCTTTACACTATATACCATCATTTATCGGGATGCGTGGGGAAAGCCTTTAGGAATGCTCTGACAAGAACACTCATCACCGTATAATGACCCAATTTCTCCGAAGGGCATGTCGTCCGCAACCCTGGCCAAACTTCGTGGAGAAAGTCTCATGATCACTATACCCCTTCGCTCCGGAGAAATATGATTTGAATTTCTGGACTTAAATCAATGGTTAGAAGTATGGAAGAATAGATTGAATCAGATATTGGTGAGTGAACGAATTAAGACAAATGCGGGAAAGGTCTCGAGGACTTCCTTCGATGATTGGCGTTGGGAATTATCTACCAACTGTGGTAGCCGTGTGAGAGACGTTGAGTGGAGTGTATTCGACATTCATGTGTCAAGCTCACTATTATGGATCTTTTTGTGGGGTTAAAGTGATCACACTTCGACCATGGTTAACGGTAATAAGATTATGAGCCTCACGACGACCTTCGACAGTTCATGAGGTGTATAGTATAATTTTGGTCTTTACATCTGATCAATATGCCATCCTTACTGTTGACATTCCACATTTGATGGAGAAAAGTTGCCTTCACTTAGAGATATATGATCATTATCTTAACGAGCTCCGCCGACTTGTCAGTGAATTGATGTAGTCTCTGACACCCCAGAACGAGCTGCATCACCATCGTCAGCGAGTTTTCCCTTCCAACAACCTCCTTCGGTCTGGCGGATCACAATAACTCCCAAAGGACAAGACACAACAAACCCCATTTCGCCAGTTGTTGAGTAGCTGGTAATACTTCCTCCCTTGCATATCCCAGAGTGGATGCATGGTTGTATCTCCACTTGTCGAAGAGCTGGGGCAGTACACTGAAGTGAGGAATCGTCAGATACGATCCACAGTTCGGACATCACCAACGTTCGCCATACGAGCCAATGACTTGGCGTCGGGCCGATTTAAGGATCACCTTTACCAAATGGCCATGATATAGCACGTTTTGTTTCATAGAGTTTTAGTTGGGGAGCAATGGGGAAATGCATTAGTGATAACTGAAGGCAGGGATGTCTTGGGTACGAAGGAGGTGTCCACCTTT
Organism: Clitocybe nebularis; assembly: GCA_900068955.1. Classification (NCBI taxonomy): domain Eukaryota; kingdom Fungi; phylum Basidiomycota; class Agaricomycetes; order Agaricales; family Clitocybaceae; genus Clitocybe; species Clitocybe nebularis. Next base: position 9,029 of record CEMJ01394052.1, on the reverse strand, counting down.
GAACGTGATCCGTATCGGAATAATTCATTTCAAGGGCGATAGATGATATCTTGATGTAGTCCAAAGGGCATTGGTAGCAATAAAGACACCACCCCCAAGCGCCTTTTACAAGGCTTGTGTTAGATTGAAACGGTCATTGGTAAGGGCTGGGTGCTTCCAGCCAACAGCACAGACGAACAGCCGACGCTATACAGCATCATCACAGAGGATCATCGCAGAGAGCCGAATGTGTCAGGCACACAAGTGAAAGATCCAACACCCCAAAATAGGCTTGTATTGATGGGAGAAGTGGCGAGCGGGATGGTCTTCCTCAATGGAGCGGGATGATTTATTGATCTAACATCTCCTGATGGCCATCTCGGCTCGGACTCCTGCTCGTCCAGGAAAAAAATTATGCGTTGATGGATGAGGAGAGAGCTTTCGAAAAACCAGCCGCTTGGCATTTACTTTGAGCGTGAACTGGCCTCGACGTCGCTTACCGACGCAGCGCAATTAAAGTACCTCGGGTCGATTGGCGCTCCAAGTCGACGATATTCCAGATCAAGCTCAGGTACGTCGACCTTATTTTATGATTTGCCCTTCCGGCGCCTCCAGTCCACAAGTGCGCCACTTGTAATAATAGCGCCGACGCTCCTCGAGGATATTTTTTTTCTCTCCTTTAACTCCAGATCGTCTGAAATTTGTAAATCGTGTTTGAGGTTTTTCCACATCAATCACCTCCGCATACCAGTCATCGTCTCGCATCTTTGTGTAGCCCCACCCCAAATCGCATTACCTTCATCTCTGTCTCCTGTCGTTCCCCGTAATTCTAACCTAGATTTGATTAATACTGGAAGCACGAGAACTCGTCGTAGTCGGCGTATCTTGTGGTCATGCCCGAACGTATATGGATTAGCGAATACTTTCAGCACCTGTGAGCATAAAAATAACATATCTTTGCCATATTTCGCATCGGTCAAAAGTCGGGGTATTTTTCGAGCGACAGATGATTGTATTAGAACAAAAAAGGCGGTGGGCTTGCCTCAAATGGAAACCCACACGATCCCCACAAGGCGGGCTCCCATCATTGTTTAGATGACATGTACAACTGTCAGTATGGTGTGAGGTTGTCAGGCACTGGTTATCTTTTTTGGACGACGAAGCCAAGACCAGGGTAAAGGCTGGTGAAGGCACATCATTGGTCAAACCCTAGGATAGGGTTGTACGACCTTCAACGTGGCTATACAGCTTCCAAACGCTGGACATGGTTTAGAGTGATAACGAAACAGGGTCGTAGAGTAATAGTCTTCGTCTTTGGCTTCACCCAGGCTTCACCCACTGATAATCCGGTGATCAAGAACTTGTCGTCATTTTGTGGAAGAAGAATATACCGCAGGGACGTGCAGCGTCGCCTAGAATACTTCTTTCGAACTGCTCCTGGGGCATGCCGCCGGCGGATGACCATACTATCCGCCCGCTTCTGAGGTTTCGAAGGATAATCGAGTTTTGTATTGAAACTTGACACATGTAACTATAATTCTGCGGGAATGTTGAAACGTTGATCAGCAAGAGGCGCAGGATGCGCGATGTGCGGGGATTAGTCGAGCCAAGGAGGGAGGAGTTGAGGTTAGAACTGTTTGTTGCTGTTGAGTTCAGATTGGATTTGAAGCTTATTGACAACATGCGCCGTCTTGTCATCCATGAATGAATGGCTAGCCGACATCATATTATTGTCAATGCCAGTCTTGACTCTACCCGTTTCTTTGCTGAATGGTTGTAGACAGAGCGGGACTTTGGGAGGGGCCAACGCTTCAAGCGCAGAATTGATTCCCGATCCATTTGGAGCACGCTTATGTGGAGGTATCCATCTATGCGAAGGCGGCCAGCGTGCCGTTCCTGAACCGATGTCAATGTTGCGCCCCGAAAGCTCTGCAATTCATTCATTCCTCTTGCTCTTATCCCCCGGGAGCGAGTGTTTACACTATAATAGCTTGAAATCGTGGGGTGTTAGTTGTAGTCTATGTTTCGAGCCTAGCGTTTCCTAGTAGCTCAATTTTCTATTGCAAGTGTTATTCCGATCATGTTGCATCCCGAAAGGGTACTAACAGTGTGAAGATGACGAAATGGTGCGTTCTTGAGATATCGGTAATCTCGCGTGGGGCACGCGAAGTTATTGATGACATGACTCCCTCAAAAGGCATGGTAAGAATTGATGACGGGTTTCGAGCTCGGGAGTTTGGGGATGGTGGCTTTTTGACAACGAAATGCCGAGATGTGGTTTCTTTTCAGTGGCATATGGTTACCTTGCATCTAGACGTGAAACTAGAATTGTATAGCTCTTGGAGCTCACCAGCGCATTCAGAAATTGTGTCCGAGGAACATGCATGTGTAGTGTGGTCACGATGAGCCAAAATAACAACTGAATGATAGGAAACGAGGCGGGCCGGGAGATTCCGGCTATTCGATCAGAACGCTTGTAAAATTTCCCACCACCCAAACCAAGTTGACCAAGATCCAGCATCTCCTTTGTACCAGGGACTGGTTCCTCGGCAATTCCTTTTAGTTCATCATGGGCAGTCCTACTACATCAGTACCTCGCTCCGGCCCATTTGCAACATTTCGGTTGCATTGCAAGTCACCAGATGTCAATCATACAGTCTACTGCCTTTTTAGTATCCGAGCCATTATCCGGCGTTGCATAACCCATGACAATCTGTACCTTCTGGGGACATCTTTACATCGCGAAAATAGCCAGCCGAGTCCGCGTCCAAAACAATGCTATTTCCCTAAAGGCTTGATGCGCACCCACCGATTGATCGAATCTCAATTTTTCATGGCAGCTCCAAAGTCCTTATAACCGCCTTGAATTTCTCAAACTGTCATTCCCCCAACAATGGCCGCCCCGCTTTTCTCTATCATGCCATCGTCGCCCTCGGTTGACCTCAAGGCTAATGGCGAAATCAGCAGGATGAGGAGCCACAAAGGTTTGGATCCTCCCCTCAGCTTGAAAGCGAGCGCTAACTGAACGATGAAAAGGAAACATGCCTTCGTTACCACAAACCAAATACTGCCCCTTGTGTCCAGCGAAGTTTACAAGAACAACCCATCTCAACAGACATCTTCGTTCACGTAAGAGATTATATCCTATGTGGTAGTCACTTTAACTAAACAGCACACAGATACCAACGAGAGGCTCCATCGTTGCAGTGTAATCGCTACTCACAACCGTTCAAACACCTGTAACTAACTTTCCCTTTCTAGATTTGCAATGCCGAATTTACGAGAAGCGACCTTCTCACACGACACAAGCGAACCTGTGGTGACTCGTACGTACTCACAATTACACTAGAAAGCTGTTATCTAAAGCTCGCATCTTGAATTCTAGAATCAACGCTAACCGTTCAAGAAGGAAATCTTGTCAGGCGAGTTTTTTTTTCCAATCAAAACATAACGGCATCCTAATCCAAAAAGTAAATTTAGGCTTGCGCCGAGTCGAAAGTGAAATGCAATCTCCAGTATCCATGTTCCAAATGCTCTTCTCGTGGACGGGAGTGTATTTTTATCAATGACCCCGAGGCTTCAAGAAATAAGAAAAATGCTTCCAAGAAAGCATCGCAATCTGCGGTCTCTAAACAGCCCGCGGAACGCAGCGCAGCGCCCGAAAATACATCGACCGGCCTTTTCTCCGATTCGTCCGCAAGCATGCCCACGGGATATCCTTCTGCATTCTCTTCCCTCGATCTATCTACTTCCCCTATTTCCCCACATTCCATGTTTCCAATGATGGCTCCGGCCTCTTACGACCTCCCAACCCTTTCGATGTCATCGGGGTCTTCTTCAATATCATCATCAACCTCTTCAACCTCTTCTCCGCGGTCCGATTTCTTCGAGGCCCAACCGGAGATGTCTGTACCTTTCGACATGGGGTTCGACAGCCTTGCATTGGATACACACCTCAATCGGCTTTTCAACAATAACATGTTCGAGCCATTTATAGATCAACAACCGCATTCCTGCTCTCCTCAATTAGGAGATCCCAACGATTTCTCATGGATGGATGGAAGCGAGCTCTATCCCGGCTATGGTGACGACTCGTACACCTTCCAGACCCAAGGCTATGAAGATCAAGGGTTTTCGACCGACTACGCGGCCCTGACATCGAATGACACGAGCGCAAGCACATCACCGCGGATGTCCATAGATCATTCGTCTGGGATGGATTCGGTGCCCAGCTCGTTCTACGACACGTCCTCGGTTACTGCGGTAGAGACACAAGATCCTGGAGCCGCGGAGCTAGATCACTATCGTGAGTAAACCCTTAACACCGATAGACTAAGATAGACCACTAAGATGCGTTCTCGTAGTCTATCTATTCTTCGCCGCATTTTCTACACAGGTGCCGCTCGTCCATTCGGCGACTTGGCAAGCGGAGGAGAAGCCTCTTATTCTCATTCGTGCCATGCAGGCCTGCGGTGCACTCTTTGTAAAAACACAAGCGGCAACAACCTTTATCACCGATACGCTGGCGTCTATTCGAGATACTCTCATCCATGAATTTGTAAGCATCTCCGATTTTGATCCGGCTATTATACTAACCAATGAGCGTCGCTTCAATAGGCTAAAGTTACCTCTGAATCACAAGAGCAGAGTCACCTGATATTGACTGTTGTTCTTCTGCAAACAATTGGCCTATTCCACCAGAGGGCTGACCAAAGAGTATCATCTAATGTATACCATGGCATGCTGGTTATGGTCCGTGTTTCTGCATCCTTTATTGTCGACTTCAGGGGCTCATAATTATTCCTCAGATGATTCGCCGCACCGGCATGATTGGGAAGATAAGTGCCTGGACGCCTCCAGACTTAAGCGACCCTCAGTCTCTAGATACAGCCTGGAGGCAATGGGCTCACTATGAGAGCATCAAACGGTAAGACCGCTCTAAATCCGAGTAAAGTCCTCGCTAATGTTCGCTCTTAGTGCTCTATTCTTGTCATATCTACATGATTGCTGCCATTGCATGTACTTTTCTTTGCCGCCATCCTTCCAGCCGTCGGAACTCGATTTAGCGCTCCCCTGTGATGATGCATTATGGACGGCTAGAGACGCAACCGAGTGGTTCGATGCCGCCCATCGGCCGTCGCCATACGGCACAGGGCAACCGCGCGTAACGGGCTTTAGAATGCAGCGGGCCCTTGTCATACTCAGCGAAATGCGCCTCCCGGCCGTACCCCTGGCCCTCAACCCCTTTGCTCATTTCATTCTTATTCACACCATATTGCGAAACATCTACGCGTCCCGAAGCGAAGGTTCCTCTGGGGACTACGCTTCCATTCCGCCCCTATCGGGCACCAACGAGACAAATATAGGTGAAGAGAGTTCCGGCGACAATGCGTTTGCGATCCAATACGCGCTTCACAACTGGCTCCAGATGTGGTTGAACAGCCCCGAGTCAATGCAAGTTGAGAAAAGCCGGGAGGAGCCGCCGTTTATCTGCAACGCGCTACCGTTCTACTGGCTTGCTCAGGTGTCGTTATTGGCTATCCAAGATGGGACAGCTATCTTCGGTGGGAAATCGTCGGACGCCAAGGCAGAGGGGAGGTTCCGCTTGATGAAAGTGTGGCTGGATCACATCAGGGCTTTCCTTAGAAACGGTGATCAGATACCGACACACCTCTGGGACGAGCTTATGAAGATTCGGGCGCAAATGTCGCAGGGCGATGCACAGATCACTGGCGATGACCACCCAGATGGTTTACTCGCGTTCTTCCCTGGGAATTGACTTCCCTCTTGTTCCTTCCTTTTATGTTCTCCATATTAATTCACTATTTCGGGGAACGAACTATTAAAAGTAGAAACAGTGTAAGACTCAAGTACCAATGTATCACTAAAAACCTGTTGTAAGTATTTTATGTAGTCGTACTCTTATATACACAGCATACCTTATCATGTTCGGGCGACTATATCTATATATTATATAAACAATTAGTGGAATGGAAGTTCTATCGTCTCGACATGGCTTATAACATGAGCAATACCGAGGAACAATTTCCATCATGAATTAAATTTCTTAGATTACACAAAACGGGTATTTATCTTGCGAAGGGTTTATATTTGACAAGTGTGAATACATGTGAACATTAGTATTGTAGGAATCATCTAAACTGCGAGATAGGATGATTAGCTTAGGCCAAAACAAAAACATTGATGCAAAAGAGAAGTCTCAGCAAAAAGAGTGTCGTCAATCCCGTCAAAAGACGAGTCGTACTCATTAAAATCAGTTTATATTTTTTTGAAATCATCGACGAATCGTACATGTGCAAATGAAAACGAAGTGGCAACTCACACTATACAAGGTATACGCAGAACGAAGTGTCCCAGCGTTAAATCGACATGCCCCGGCCTGGGTAGCGGAATCGAGACATTTCCTAGTTCTGGTTATAGTCTTGAAGGATGAAAGACTCGAGAGTCAATGGCACTGTGTCGACGGTCAGATGTCATCGAAACGACCAGCGTGGCAATTCCTTCTGGGGTGTGAAATTTTTTTACTTGACGTCTTTATAGTCAGTCGGTCGGAGTTATAAGATCGTAACGCCGACAGGAGTTATCGAAAATCAGACCACCTTTCTCATCCTCGTTGATTAGAACCCTCTTATCGACCAAGATACATCTTACTATATTTCAAGCCCTGAAATGGCCTCTAAATTTCAGGAATCCCATCGTCCAGATCTTGTCCTTATGTAAATCGATCACGAGTTGGAGCATACTTAGACAAAAGTTCACAACCAGAGCTCCATCTCACACTCCATCTTCTTCCACCACCACAATGCCTGTTAAGCTATCAGGAAGCTGCCATTGCGGCGCCGTCAGATTCACTGTCCAATCTAGTACACCTGTGCCGTACCAAGTGAGTTCTGTGTCCGAGGATCAACACTTGTCCGTGCTGATTACTCGCCAACCCAGCTCTGCCTTTGCTCCATTTGTCGAAAGGTAGGAGGCGTAGGCGGTTCCATAAACCTGGGCGCCCATTCCAACTCGTTGACGATAGAAGGCAAGGAACATATTAGGCAAGGAGTTTGCTTGCTTCGCGGACGGGCTTGAATTCACGACATGAACATAGCGTCTATAAAGCAGTCATGGACCGGGACACGCCCGACGAGTCGATTGCGTCCTCTGAGAGAAGCTTTTGCTCAAAGTGCTCGACGATGCTGTGGCTCTATGATGAAAGCTGGTGAGTATTCTGCAAGTGTGGTGTTTTCATTCTTTTAATTTGTTGTCAGGCCCGAACTTATACATCCATTTGCATCTGTCATCGATTCTCCGGAACTTGATACTCCGGAAACGCTCGTAGGTGTAGCTTGTCTGGCACTTGCATATTCTATTAATTTGCTCTCTAGGTGTGTATCAAGCTGGATTCCAAGCCAGGATATGTTCGTCTGCCGGAAGGTAATAAGAAGACTTTCAATGGCTATGGTCCCGACTCTTTGGAAGGCTGGCATAAAAAACAAGGCCTCTATGTCAAGTAAGATACACGGATCTATTCAATATGAATTATATGTTCCACGATATTCGTGCCTGTGATCGACAGTCACCAAACAGAGATTCGTTGCTTTTTTGTTCTTGTTTATTGGTGCACCGAGTGGCGCCCCCGTTCACATAAAGACATGGCGTGATAAATGCATTTCTGCACTCCGGAGTTCAACTTTGCTCCTCATTGTTCATCGGGCATCTCTCAAGGCCACATGCACTATGCTGCATTTCTGCGGCGTTGAACCCAAGCTACTGGGGTGATGGTTGTGCTGGATTATCAGATTTCAAAGTACATCAAATCTCGCCTAGGTGTGGTCTATCGGCTATCCACTCCCAATGGAAAATTCTAATAATTATGGCAGCATGACGTCTTAACCCTGTGTATCTTGTGTCTAGGACGTTGAACTTCTTCGAATCTAGATCAATATCGAGATTGTTGTCTTCTGTGGACCAAATGGAAAACTGCCAAAATACCTTTATGGCATTTTCTCAAGCGAGGCAGGTCCTGGCAGGTCCGACCGTAACTCTCGGAGTGTAAGTTAGACTCATAGTAGGACCTTCGTTTGCGTGCGACGCGAACGGCCGGGGGATTTGGGATGATTTTAAGTCTCGACCCAAGGTCGGTATATACTCCCCTCCCCTTAGTTGCGCTCCCAGATTCTGCACTATCCGGAATTCAAGGCGTTCCTCGCTCCCGCATTGTGATCGATACTCCACCTGCTTTGGCTTTGTTATGTTCTCATCTCATTGCACCCATTGAGGATGTGGATCCCGGCGATCGACTGATCAACTTCTTTTAGCGCATTGCTTGTCCCCAGGCCCCCCGAATCGTTAAGGCCAAGGCACATATGACAACGCGGATTATGATCGTACCTGTAAGCATGTGTGGTCCGCCTCGGGGCCTGTCTGGTTGACGTTGGGTCAATGTGCTGATTGTTGGTATGTTAGCCACATAGCCTGCTCTCCGGCTAGCCACGCCAGCATAGACATATTCACATCCGAGCGATTTGATTAATCACCGTCAGACCGACTGTACGACTCATTACAATGCCCGCCGCTGCCAGAAGAGTTATTATTACGCATACATACGCCTACTCGTTTCAACATTAATCAAACCCGCGTTCTATATTGCACTCGCCCACCTAGATCGTCCCTCGCTTAGGCCTCCCTCCGACTCGGAAATAATCCATACAATTAATGACAGGAGTCATAACACCACCGTAAATGATAGTTGAGGGTGTTGAACAGGTCGGATCACGGAGATACACGAATTGTATCTACGAGTGGACCGTTTGGAGACTGTACGGTACGATAAATGGGAATGGGGAGCACAGCCTCCTACGTGGGTAGCGTATGCTGGTCGGAAGTTTCTGTGCAATTGCGATTTAAGAATGTTATCCTCTTCCAGGGCAGGGAGTTAAACGAGATGTACATGTGGCCGTTGTGGCTGGCGGGGATCTTCAGCTTTCAATACTTAGTGACTGCATCTTGATAGCCAACCAAGTTTTTATCATAAGATTATA
>CEMJ01394051.1:0-18793 GCA_900068955.1 Clitocybe nebularis | reverse complement strand
TAGTGACCCAGGGAGGCTCCGTCCAAGAGCCTGATCCTTTAGGTGGCTAGTCCTGGGCTTTTGCTTCGCGGCAGGGGCTTCTGCTTTCGCAGCGCGCCCGGCTCGACGTCGCGAAGGCTGAGTTTTCTCGTTCCCGTGTTCATCTTCCACATCTCCCTCGTCTTCTTCGTCAGTAAGGAAAGCACCCGGTGGAACTTTCCTTCCCGGTTTCTCGGGCGTTTTTATATTTTTTCTTGTTACGTCGAGGTCTCCATCTTGTCGCGTCTGTCTTGGTGGTTCATTGCCAAAGACCGAGAACCCAAGCTCGGCCCTAGTATCTTCCTCATCCCCACCTTCACTCTCTTCTCCTCTTAGCTCGTGGGCATCAGGTTTCCCATTCTTAGTAGAAAGAGCTCCATCGTCTGTATCCATTCCCACATCCGCCTCACCTATGAGCCCAGGAGATGCTCGCTTTCCAGGTGACATGCTTCCTTCCATTTCAAACGGTCTCTTGGCTCCATTAACTTTTGTAGGGGGAGGCTGATAAAAGGCATTCTGTTTTCGGGTCGCCGATTCAAAACCATGTCCTGACGAGGTCGATGCTGCGGGTGGCTGTGGGGTTGGCTGTGAAAGCGTGAGCCCACTACCTGTTGCCAGTGATTGTCTAGGTCTCGATGATAACCCTGCAGAATTGGAAAAGGGTATCGAGGCTAAAGGGAAACTTTTCCTGGGAGTCGACCTGGCACCGCTAGCAGCTGGAACGGAAATTGGGACCAAGGGTGCAGGTGTTGATACAGATGTACTAAGAATGGGTCCGCCAAAGCGAGGGGCTCCCGATCGTTCTGGTATGGGTATGATAGGTGCAACAATGTCGTGGAAGGGTGATGCAGTGCCAGTGGCTTTTCCATTGACTGAATCACTGACTACGTGTGTTGGTCGTGGTACATCCTCCCAAGATTGTGATATGCCTGCATCACTTCCGTTTGCGGGTATCAAGGGCCCTTTATGTTGCGCATTTGTAGTTGATTTCCCTTTAGCGAGGAGTTCAAGTTCAGTGTCCAACACAGAGCGTTCTGCTGGGGATAATGCGGAGTATAGGTCTTGGATCATCATCTTCCGTTCCTGGGTGTGGCTTTTTGACTCGTTAAGAGGTGACGAGGAAAGCTGATGGTTGATTTTGATGGCATCCACATATCGCCCAGATTGAATAAGGCGGACACAGATGAGGTCCCGAAGAGCTGCAATAGAAGCTGGAGCAAGGATAGATGGGGGGTCGAGAGCATAGTTATGTATCAAAGTTTCTTCGAATTGGGATAGTGGTATACTAAGAAGTGCAGCCAGAGGTCTAGGTCGGGGTTGAGCTGTGGCATAGAGTAAATTTGTGAAGATGGATGATCGAAGAATCGTAATTACGTGTGATACACCACTCTAACACATTCGTCAATAAGCGTGTCCGTGAAGTATTTGTGTCATTGAATGTTCGTTGAAATTGCCAGGCTTCAAGTAGGCTTGATTCTGCGAGGGCGAGGGTATATATATCGAGATCGTCAGGTTCTGTGAGTGGCGGTTTTGCTGTGCGGACATATTTGAGAATGAGAGGCGCCGGATATGGCGAGAGGGATAGGGCGTGTAATATTTTTGAGGCGTAGTCCCGGTTCAAGCGCGCGTCTGACAGAAGAGATACGCCTCTCTGTAGAACATAAGATTTGTCGTTTCGCGAATGGAGAATCACGTCAACTCACCGCAATATTGATGCCAGTGTCCAAATGCCAATACGCGTCTGCAAGTGCGGTGAACTGTGGAGGTATACAACGTTCGCCCTGAAATCTGTCCTCCCTACCATCCTGGTGCCACTTGAGCAAGAAATATACGAGACAGTCCTTCTTCAGAGTATCGTAGTGTGATACCTCGATGGCTTTTAACAACCGAACCAGACCCTCGACATCGTTTGGCGGGTAAACCAGGTATGGTTCACGTATACCTCCGGAGGAGAGAAGGATGTCAAATATCAACAGGTCTCCCAATGCAGCTCGTCGTTGTTCGATCTGCTGTGGCCGGGGTTCTCGCCAGGCGAACGAAACATTGGAAACGTCAAAGTAACCTAAAAATGATGGGGTTCGCGACTGCTCTGAATCCTTTGGGCTCCAAGGTAAGAGAGGCATACAGCACGGATGTTTTGACTCACCACAACCATACTTATCGACGATACGTCGTTACAACGGACGTTAATTTCTTCAACTTGAACGGGAAACTCCAACAGAATATTCGCTTATGTAATCGATCTAATATAATGAATTTACAAATCGAAAAAAATGGTATTTCAGGCCTAAATCTTTTAAACTTCGTTCAACAGCTCATGCACAAGACCTCCTTTAACACCGCCCACAGTACTTTATCTAGTAGCCACCTCCAATGCCGTTAACTTTGTCCTTCAGCGTGGAAAGGAACTGTTGATAACTAGGCAAGACATCTGCACGGTCCTGGATGAGGGCACTGAGTGCCCAAAGCCTGAGGGGCGGTTCTCCATCATCCTTCACTATGTATAGGTGGGGATAATAGACCCCGCGACGCGATTCTCGCGTCTTTTGAATGACAGCATTGATTCGCTGTGAGAATGGGTTGTCGAGAACAGGAAGGGTAGTCTGGATATAAAGATTAAACTTTAGTTATAGCTAGCATGCGATGATGCTTACCTTTCCTCCACGCAAGACCTCGTAATTGGGGAGGTTGAACACGTCCATAATTAACTGAGGCACAGCATCCCGGCCAACCCACAAGAAGATAGTCTGGCCGTCCTCTATCAAGAACAAACCGTGCCTTTCCATTCTTTCCGAAGTGAGAGGAAGAGCGGATGGCATGATAACGCCGTGTTCCCCAACAGTACCAGCCTAACGTGATTCCGGGATTAGTAAAGCTATAACATCATCCGTTCGACACGCACCTCAGGAGGCATACTATGCAATGCATAGAATGAAGGGTAAATATAGGGAACGAGTAATTGTGAGGGCAGCGAGGTTAATAATGCTTGGGAGTATGCGCGAATGTCAGGCGGAATCTGTGCACTCTGACGGATGCCAACCTGCAAAGTGGAGTGTAAGATGTAAACGGTATAGGACAAGACTAAAGTAATTCACGTTCTTCAACAGCCCAAGTACCAGCACCGGCAACATCTTCAAGTTGTCTGAAATAGCCAACCCAGCACTAGCACCTGCACCACCCGATGTCATACTGGTCTTATATGCCACCAAAATATCAACAAGTCTCTGGAAGATGTAATCCCTGCTATCTTCCAGTTTATGTGTCAATGACCGCTCCACTGCCTTATTCGCAAGGAGCGTGCCAATGGCAACTTGGTCAGCAGAAGCAAAGACCTCTGAAAGATTACTCGTGGTAGGAAGTGCGAGTGTGATGACTCGGATGCGACGTTCACCTGCATCCAGCATCAGTTAGTATTATCATCGGTGGCCGTCTGAGATAGTCCCTGACCATAACACGTGGTGTGTAGTACAGCTGTCTGGAACACAACGAAAGGTGTTGGAATAGTTTCTTCAATTTGTATCTCAATAGCATAAGACTGGTCCTGGGGCACAGCTGGCATGGCAAGGAGGTCTGTAGAGCGGACGAAGAAGTTCCCGTGGAAAGATGCCATTCGTAGTCCTGATAATCGGATAAGTAACACACGATGGGAAGATTAAAAGAAAGACCTACCTCGGGAAGCACGTACACGCATAACTGCTTCCAACATGATAGGCATAGCCAACACCCCCCCAAACTCATGTGCAAATTTAAGGGCATCTTCTGATCGGCCGGCATTAAATGCAGGGTAATAGTAAGTCTGACCAGAAGTATAGTGAGGTAGGTACGCTGGATAAATAAGACATTTTAGACAGAGCGATATACATGGTGACTTAGGACTTACCTAAACTTGCGACATCTTGATAACCGGCACTGAACAAGAACATATCAACGGAAACTTGAGCCCTAGAACATTCAATCGCAAAAGTTTTATAGAACGGTGAAGCAGCCTGCAATAGGCCGGATTCCTAAGGAATATTTTTCAACATTTAGGATTACGAACTCCAACTTCATAACGAACCTTCGAAGTGCCGAGGATTTTGGGGTCTTCTCTGTTTTTAAGGGAACCCGCACCAACACTGGGTAAGGTGGCTGAAAGAACAACAATCTTTCCTCCAATAGGTGCCTGTATAAAGTGAATAAACCAATGATTCGTATGTTAGCTATGTTAACCCTCACCATCAACTTGAAACCAGCTTGCAATGCAGGCCCCATTGCGCTTCCCACAATACTATTCTCCTGGAACATATCATTGACTCTCCCCAACAGGGACTCCAGTGCTCCCCGCGACTCAGCAAGGTTGACAAGGAGATCAGTAGGCTTTGGCAAAAATACATCCTCAATGTCAGAGACAACGAGCATAGTCGAGTCCGTACTTCCAGGCTAGAGTAGGATGATTGGGATATCAACAATGAGGGTCGTAATGGAACACGTACAGGCATGGAGAAGAAGTACAATGAGACATCATAACAAATGATCGCGACCTTGGTCCTCTCATCTTCATCCGGAATACGGTCCAGATTCTCAAGAATTGTTCGGGTAGCAGTGGCGACCATACCTTCAATAGCGGTCAATTCTCTACTTGAGGCCAAGTATAAGATTCGACTCACCCGATTGGATGGCGGCGTGGCTGACATCAATCAAGAACACATATACAGCGGGCTGGGGTGGGCGGACCATATACTCTGTAGGCGCGACAAATTCGATGACGGAGTGATTGAGCTCAGCACGTGCCCATCGGTCTCCAGGCTGGTTACGAGCTTGATCCCAGTCAAAGAGCTGTGGAACCTCGTTTGACATATTGCACATGCAGCATCGCCAGCTAAACGATACTCAATATATACTGAATATTTAAATTTCATGGGAGGACCAACCGATTGCCACCATCAATGAATTGAACATATGGGTTGATATATGTTCGGCACCGTCGACAACGCGCAATGACAGTGTCCGTGACTACAGGAACAGGCTCTTCTCCCTCATTCAACGATCTGTAGGGCGTGATGACGAGTGCTAAAGGAATTTTGGCCTTGCCTAATAGTGATGCGGTTGTCGGAATCGCGTTGAGTGTAGAGCGTTGGTAGGAAGGATCGGCGTTGGCAAGAGGCGAAGGCGATATACACGAATTTGGTGGCAGTCGGATCTCAGGTGGTGGTCTATGTAGATCGTGCGGTTCCGGGGGTGAAGTGAGGAGGTTCGTCGTATAAAGTTGGAACTGCTTCTGGCCCATTCCCATCTGTCCGAATTGGCCTGCGAGAGCGTCGACGGGAGCTTGACCGTAAGAAGGTTGGGCTTGTTGACCGTAGCCTGGACCATTAATATAGTCAGGTTGTTCACCTTGTTGACCATAGTATGCGGGCTGACCAGGTTGTGTTGGTAGTTGACTTTGTTGCGCTTGGAACTGCTGCTCAGCGACTAAACCCGGAGTAAAAAGTTGACCAGAAGGCGCGGGCTGCTGCTGTATCCCTGGACCCCCTCCGAAATTTTGGTCGACAGAAAGCCCGTCCGCCCCATAATACGCCTGAGTTTGGCCAGCGGCATACTGACGCCGTTTAGAGGTGTGGTGTGTAGGAGGCGGCGAGCCCGTAGGTACGTGATCCGCAACCGCTGGAGAGGCGTGAGCAGGGGGCTCCCATTGTGTGTGGCCGGAGGCGGTTTCTGTTTATGGTCAGCTATGTTGATCAGCGTGTAGCACAATGCCGGAACCAACCAATAAAAAGGTAGCGCTGATGTGTTGCGTCCCTGGAAAGGCATCAGACAACTCGCGAATAGGTAGTGGTACCTATGCTCACCATTCTGCAGCCCAACCAGGAGGTAACTGTTCGGCAGGAGACGCCATAGAAAAATAAAATGTGGAGCGGTCGAGAAGCTAGTTATGAGGACTTCGGGTGACAGCAATCGCCACGTCCTGCAACGACACACGCAAACACGCTGACGCTGTTGCATAATATAGACAAAGTCATACACCGCCACACAATACAGAAGTTCCCGAATCCGAAGCGGCGTTCAGGTTTACATTGTCCAAAAACTCGGTCTAAGTACCGGTAATGGTCTACAATGACAATATAAATAGATATCATTCTGCTCGTCGCGGCCCCTTGGGTACCAGCGCCCACATTACGACCAGTAAAACCATCATCACAATCAATCTGGAGAAGTAATGATTAGGGGTGGAGTCGAACACTACTGCGAAAATGACCCACAGAGGTTGCAAACTTGTGATTCCATATTTTGAGGAGAAAACTCCGGTTAGGAATGGAAGGACCGCACTACCGGCCTGACCGAATCCTGCAATCCACCCGATAGACCCTGTGAGAATCCAACGTGGCAGAACGCGAGCTGCGTGGTTTATTGCGATTGGATACATAGGGCCCAGAAGGACTCCGACAAGCGAAACAGAAACAGCGCCCCCTATCAGCGATGGAACGAGCCATACAATCAACTCAAGCCTGGAATGAAAAATAGGATAAGGAATGTATGTGTTTGGAGTTGTAAAGAATACGATACCCGATGGCGAGAATGGCATATAAGAATATTGCACGATGTTCCCCAATCTGTAAATAGTTTCATCACCCAAAACAATAATAAAGGAACTATTCCTGATCTGAACCTTTTGGTTTACCCACAAGAGGGCCACGCGACCAACCATGAGGCCTAGCGTGTGGGTGTGGTGTTTGATTAGATATGGTTCTGTATGCACGCCAAAACTCTGAAACGCACCTCCGAAGAAACCTGCAGAGATATATCCAGAAGATGGACCACCTCCACGCACCTCGATAATGAACGTAACAATCCATCCTTTAAAAGTGCCTTTTAAAACCCAGTAGAGTGCTGATATGATTCTGAAATTACCTCCAATTGTCACCTCGACGCCTACATATAACAATATGAAGAAAGCAAGGAAGTGTACCGCTTTATGGCTCATGATCTGCCGGAATTTTCCATGTTGACTTGTCCCTTGTTCTGCTGCAGCCTGTCCTATCTGGGCAAAAGATTCTAGGAAATTATGAAAAGGTTTAGGGCGCTCATGGAGGGGGAGAAAAAGAGACCATACCATCCTGAGTCTTGAATCGGAAAACAGTAGCAAGTATGATGGTGTTCGATAACGCGATGGCAAGCGAGACTAAGTAGTGGAAGGACCACTGACGGAGCTGAGAAAACTGTGTTGCGACGAGGGGAGAAGCCAATGCGCCGGCGCCTAAGACACCATGATCGGCTCTGTTGACACGACAAGCTAAGAGACTCTACATACCATATGCCGCATGGAGGAAGGCCATCTTGGCTTCTGGGCTGTCTTTAAAAGTAGCAACATATCCATTCGCTTGGGCATCCTGCATTGTGAACCGACATCTGCCTCTGTTACACTAGCGACATAGACGAACTAAACTTACTTGCAAAGCGATTCCAATCCCATTAATAAAATACGATATAATGAACACAGGAAATGGAAGAGCTGGTGCCTGTATTGTGTAGGCAATGACTTGACATAGAGAGCCTATGATGGACAGGTTCGATTAGGATTCAGATTCACAGGCCGTCCTACGTACCTAGTACAAGGATCTAGATACCAACATTTCCAAGCTAAACGTGGCCAGCTTCGCTCGGATTGCAAGTCGACGCACCTTTCCAAAGCCAAGTTTTTCTGACAGGGGTAAATTGATCAAAGCGCCAACAACGAAGCCCTAGATAGCAATCAGCCAAACGTCGACCTCGTATGCCTTCAAAGCATTGTGGGTCTGAATGACTACTCACAGCACAAGAGAACACGAAAATCAAGGAAACTAGAGCGAATCCAACCTATTTGCGACTTCAATATTTGAAGGGTCTGTTGACAGTTTGGACGAACCCCATAAAACTTCTGGATTTTGGGAAGCAGTGGCCCTGTCGTCCCGTCATTCCAGCCACCAAGGAAGAGACACCAGCATAACGCAGCAAACTGAACTCTCGCACGAATGACCTGAGTCCTAGAGACACCTTCCGATGGAGGATTTGAAATTTCGTCTGCTGTTGTCCTTCCACTCCTCAGCGAAGGGGTCGGCGGTGTGATACTTTCCACCGGATGTTTTCGCACTTGCAGCTCGGTCTGAGACATGTTGGGGGTTAAAAAGATAGATTCGAAAAGCTCGCATCGCGTTGAGCGGCGGAGGTGATCGATTATGCGTCCACCATCGCGGTTAATCGTCGCCGTGGAGCGGGCAGCTTGGCACCATCGTCTAAGTATCGACAAGGAACTTGGCGATTACCAACTATTCATAAGAAACGTATTTCAAGCGTGATGTGGGTGTAGTACGCAGCCCTAGCCCCCAAGACTCGAAATACTACTTTCCATGTCACACACCAAAGCTGAGTACTGAGTCTGCATGAACTATGCCCTTCATACATGATTTACAGCAAATGTTGAGCCCAGATTGCCCTGCCACAGGGTATGAAATTCCTCTAGATGTCATACATGAAACCGAGGCGACAGGGGGGAATTAGAAGCCAAGCTCTTAAATACTTTAGATGTTGCTGATACTGGTAAGTGTTGCCTTTCGGCCATGAATGCTGGATACCTATTGGCTTACTGTTCGAGTCAAGTAGATACCCGTGTTAGTTTCACGTTTCTCTCCTGATTTCCTGTCTAATGTCGACCCGGTTGTCCGAGATTAAATAGATCATGAACTATCAAAGGTCAAAGTTTCAAATAGAAAGATTTGCACAGATAGGCGATCAAGCGTACCCTAGGGGCAGGTACGATAAGCCACGACCGCAAGTCCGTAACATACGCACATCTGTTGTGAGTTTCAGCCTCCTACACCACAGGATATTGGTTTGCGCACGGTTAAGTCTCCTTAAATTACTGGGCTTCCGTACTTGGGTCTTTACTCTCCGGAGTTACCTTCTTCGGCTTTCCTCCTAACCTCTTGAGCAAAACACCTGTGCAACTCTCCAAAGCCTGCCTTTCCTCCACCGTTGCGTCCGCACACCCACCCCATCTGACTTTCAAATTCTCATCTATCAAGTAGACATATC
The DNA here is from genome assembly GCA_900068955.1 of Clitocybe nebularis. Taxonomy (NCBI): domain Eukaryota; kingdom Fungi; phylum Basidiomycota; class Agaricomycetes; order Agaricales; family Clitocybaceae; genus Clitocybe; species Clitocybe nebularis. Next base: position 9,727 of record CEMJ01394051.1, on the reverse strand, counting down.
CAACCTTGCTGTTGGTCATCCCGAGGGGTTCCCGTACATACTCCATGTTCTGATTTGAATACAAATAATTTGCATGCAGCTCAGCAGGGACAGCCGCACGTAGTGAGTTCGTGTAAAACTGCACGAGGACGGATTTGAGCAGGTTTTCTTGTAGGTTAATTTGGACGTATTGGTAATGAGGATTGGAAGAGAATCGTGAGTGTGTCGGGCCAACAAAGCCTTTGGCATGAACCTACGAACATGTTAAAGCCACCGAAGCTATAATGAATGTCAACTAACCTCGGATATTTTAGTTCCAAGCATAGCGAGAACCGTTATGCGGCCAAAACACATTATTGTCGTATCTTTCTTCGACCCGTCAAGAAGATTTTTGCCGCTTATATTAGGCAGGTACAAGGCTTTCTGGTTATCACATCAGGCTCACAGGTGGAGAAAACGCAAATTGAACACACGTCTTCCCGAATGAGCACCTTAGGGGCGATCCACGTCTTTCCGCCATGTTTCCGGGTCATGTTCATGTCATGGAAGTAGCCTTTTCCTGCTTCCTTGATGCTGCATGGGGGTTACTTGGTACCGCACTAAAACCAAAGATGTGGCATACAGATGTCTTCGTTGCGCCATTCGCACGTCGCTGTCCATCAACTCCTTCATCCTTTCTGTTTTTGTTTTGATAAGAGTAGTGGGGCGCTCTCGGACACCCAGAGGCCTGTTGAGCGGGGGTAACACGCCTGGTGTTTGCTCTGGGCCTTCAATGTCGATTTGCAGGGGACCATCCTTTAGTCGTATTTTCGTAGAACAAAATGGACGCCTAAAGGATATTGGAACCTCGTGTCGAGGTATAAGACTCCGGAGCGGCCATGGAGAAAGGAAAGACATGGGGGATTTACCATAAAATAACTATTTAATTTTCATCATTGATCATGAAGAAAAGTCATCACGTGCACCCATAAACAACTGCACATAAATTGTCGCGTTCGCGAGATGTTTGTTGATTCATCTTTCTTCCACTCGAACCACCACCATCTCGCCTGTATCCCTGTAACACCTGTACAAAGCCTTTCACTATCATTATGGTGTGTAGTATTACCCATATCAACCAGATGTATAGAATTCGCTGACCTCGATGGTTGTCTCAGAGCGGAAAAGGTGTGCTGGGACTTTGAACAAGCATAGGCCCAGATGCTAATGAGAGCGTTTTAGGAAAATCTGGCAAATCATCTGGTGGAAAGGCTGGCACCGATGGAAAGTCGCAATCGCGATCAGCCAAGGCCGGGCTCCAGTTCCCTGTCGGTCGTGTCCATCGTCTATTGAAAAAGGGCAACTATGCTCAGCGTGTAGGCGCTGGGGCTCCTGGTGCGTAAACTACATTATCTCGTCGACGCACGAAATATAACAATATGATTACAGTATATCTCGCTGCCGTTTTGGAGTACCTTGCTGCTGAAATTCTTGAGCTCGCTGGAAATGCAGCTCGTGATAACAAGAAGCAACGTATCGTCCCCCGTCATCTCCAGCTAGCTATTAGGAATGATGAAGAGTACGTATGTACTAGATCTGCGCCTGTCGCTGTCCTGACACCTTTATAGGTTGAACAGACTCCTTGGGGATGTCGTCATCTCCCAAGGAGGTGTTGTTCCTCACATTGCCGCAGTACGTGTATTGCGATTCAGTCGTTGCTATCAGCTTAACAATATTTCCAGGAACTTCTACCCAGCAAATCAAAGTATGTCCCAAGGTCTACCAACCGCTATAAGTTGATTAATATTACTGTCACAGCAAAGGAAAAAAGGACCTCGAAGAGTGATACCTCGGTCCTTGTTATCTATTATTTTGTTTATTCACAACCGTATCCGTACTTTTCGTACTATTGTATTCTTTATGTCAAAGTATCTGTATCTCAGTCATGTCGTCTTGCTTCATAATATGAGGATAACGTTGGGTCCATTATCGGGTGAATCCCACGGGTTATTTGGTGTTGTTGATATCTGAAGTCTTAATTTCATGTTCTTCGAAGGAACGAAGTATAAACGATCAATATTTGCTACCTTTGCTTATAGAGGCTAGTTTCTTCAGCTGTATATGCACGCAACATGAGATGGAATGCCCCACTAGATAGAAGGGAAATCTCGCTCATTCTCTTCTCTCTGACTGTTTTCTTCTTCTCTTACAACATCGACAATTCTATACGTCTTTTTGGCCTCGATCCGGAGACAACTCATGGAGTTGTCCTTAATACCCTTGGCTTTGGAGGCTCCAAGCTCATATCAAAGGACGGTCGTAAGCCACCTGGGTGGAGAGACGCCCTAGATGATGAGATATTTGGGTCCTGGGGCTGGGACGAGGGACATGTTGCCGGCGATGGTGCCGAGAGGAAACAACTGAAGGGACCTGGGAAGCATGGCGCTCTTTGGATAGGAAAAGAAGAGACGGGCGCCTTGCGGGGGAAAGTGTTCGGTGAAACTACAGTGAACCAAGGGTTCTTACGCTGGGGAGACGACATACCACAGTCAAAACTTGTGCGCCATATTGCAGGTACATTTAACGCCTTCCTACTACTACTGGTGTATTTAACAGATTCCCCAGGATATAGCATTCTAGACAATGTGATCATGTTCAAAGGCACGGTGTTTATTGTCACCGACGATGCTAGTTCATTACCCGCTCTATCTTCAATCATCACCGCCACCGGGCCCGGCTTTAACAGTTGGGAGGTCATATCGATAGACCAGGCAAGGACTAAGCTTGGCCAATACGGCGGAATGTAAGTCCTCCCTAATGAGATGTGGCGCGTTCTGACAGCAGCCGCCCTCTTCTCCTAAGATTACGTGGTGTGACTTGGATGTCTGCTGATACCACCCCCCGTAAGCTAGATTGATGTTGGTAGCAAGTCTACTTCCTGACTTCTATTGACAGATAACTCCACCCTTATCTCTTTGTGGCGAACGTACAGTTCTCTGGATCAGTCCATCGATGCATCAGGCCGAACTACCCTGCCACATCCACACCGATTGTTCTTCCCCCAAGTCCGCGTCTTCACAGACCCCAATCCGCTTCCCCACTTTCACTGGATCAGACGAAGACGGGTGGATACAGGCTTCCATCCAAACCTTCTTAAAGCAGCGTTCCCATCTCTAACGGTAATGTATTTGGAAGACTGGGAAGACTATCACCAGCTAGAACTCCCGATTGTTATCGAACGCATAGTCATCGCAGATAGAGAAGCGGCTGAGGCCTCGTTGCAACCAGGGGCCCCGGCGTTTTCCCCTCCGTTTGAACTCAATGCATCCGAATACTGGTGGGAACCTGTTCGCAAGACTCTGGCCTCGTATTTTGATGAGGTTAACACCAATACCCGGAAAAAGGTCGTAACATACCTGCATTGTCAGGGCGAGGCTGGTCTAAAGCTACATGATGAGGACCACCATTCACTCGTTCGGGCTCTGAAAAAGATGGAGCGGGATTATGGCTATGAAGTTCACGTTGTTTCCAGCCTTTCTGAGGAAACTGAATGGAGCGAGAAGATGGCTGCCATTGTTAAATCAACTGTAAGTCTAGACCTTTCATCTCCGTCTGCCTCGTTGCGAGAGTTTATATAATCGCACCAAGGTCGTGCTTGGTGTTTTTGGGAGCAACCTTCTGGATAGCATCTTCATGAAGACATTGCCACAAGCCACCCTTATGGAGTTTTTCCCCCCTAATACGTTCGCACGAGACGAAGAGCTAGTAGCTCATTCCCGAGGAATGCAATATATCCCGTGGTGGCACGATCGGTATGTCGTCCATCATTACAAAGCTAGTTTCTTTTAAGAGTGACAATCGCTATAGAACTCTCCCTTCACATGATCTCCCGGCGATACAATACCCGGACGACCAACTAATCCGTATCGATGCGGATGCTGTGGTAAAAACCATTCGCAAGACGCTCTCTTAGCGAGGCAGACACAAATATGTTTCATGTCCCGCGCCACATTACACTCACTTACCAAATCAAGGACCATCTTTGCCACTTGCTCTTTCGCTTTCAGTAAGTTACCGTATACCCACGACGCTCATATGTACATACACTTTAGAAGGAGTATCATAGACTCACATTACCGTAAATAATATCTCTGCAATATTAGAGCACACTGAGATTTCAAGCATCTTATATACAGGCGTGCTACTATGTTTGATGTTGATAGAAATCGGTGGTGTTGTTAAACTTTGGAATCAAACAATAAACAAAGACCCACGTTCGTCGTCTTCAGACGTTCTTCTAGCGCTGCCGTTAATCTTTATCACCCCCCTCCCTCCACCCACGTCGAGTGGCGTCCTCGGAGGCGAATATTTTTAGAACAGATACCACATGGATACCGACATCGGTAGAGAAAGTGCGAGAATATTTAGACAACCCGAGCTACATGCCGAGTTCACGCCACATGATGTGAGAACATACTGCGGCTCGGTCTCCTTTATTGCTAACTTGTAAAAAGATCAAAGCATGAAATTTCGACAAGCAACAGCCACGGATGATATACTTTAAAAGAAATTTATCGCGAGGTGTTGGAGAAGGCTCAACGACAAGGTTTCTCCTGGCGTAAATCGCATTCTAGTCTAATTTCCCAAGTGCTATTAAAGTTTACTTGCCGCTCCACCGGGCCGGCACCAGAGCGGTTATGTTGACCAATTCACTATAACGTCAATGGTCATTCAAAAGTATGTGATCCGTCAGTTTCGCCTTTAAAGCAACTAGTTCCCTTCCCTCGACCAACGACCACTCTGACGACCATGTCCCATGACGAGTTCACCCGCCGACCCGGTGTGGCACCCCCCTCAACGAGCGCTTCGTCCCTGACCCACGTCCCTGCTGAAAAAACTCCATCGACCTCGATAGATGCACCCTGTTCATCGGGCCACGGCGAATCTGCTCTCCCAGATGACAAAGTCGAGGAGGCCGTCGAAAACTTGTTAGATGAATGGGAGAACGACCCGGACAATGCCCGAAACTGGTCATTCGGGAAAAAATGGGCGGCTGCAGCAATCGTTCGTTTTTTATCGAGTCGTGTGTGTAAATTTATACTCAAAGAAACCCCAGGTATCAATGTATACGTTTGTGTCGCCGCTAGCAAGTTCAATGATGGCTCCGGGCCTCCCTGAAATTGCCTCACGCTATGGAATAACGAGCGACACTACTGTTGCACTGACTCTGAGCATATTCCTACTATCCTTTGCTATAGGAGTGAGCACTATACATTCTGTCCTATACTATCTCAGATCTGATATTCCCTGCAGCCATTGATCCTTGCCCCTATGTCTGAGATGTATGGCCGAACATGGGTGCGCGTCTAGATCCTTTCGTAAATATGATTTCCCGTAAATTGATCGACTCTGATAGGTGCTCCACATCGGGAATTTATTCTCTTTGGTGTTCAACTTAGGGTGCGCTTTCGCGCCTACGGTCGAATCCTTGATTGCGTTCCGGTTCTTAGGTTGGTCGGCATATCATTTTCTGGCAAGGTCTACTCTGAACACTTAGTATACCAGCGGGCTTCTCTGGAAGTGCTCCGATTGCATGTGGTGCTGGATCTATAGGCGACCTTTTCTCTGAGCGAGACCGTGCGTCGGCCATGGCCGTTTACAGCCTTGGGCCTCTTATTGGTGCGCCTACCCCAGCTTAAGTGATACTACTTTTTTCAACTTGATTATAGGGCCTGTCATTGGCCCGATAGCCGGCGGGTTTATTGCGCAGAGTGTAGGCATCAAGTATGTTTTCATTGTCATCGTGGGTAAGCTCGCACATCTCCTCAGAAGGGTGTCTGCTCTAATCCTATGTCTGTGTTATGTTCAGGTGTTTGTGGAGTATCTGCCTTGGTCGGCATTCCACTACTGCGAGAAACTTATGCCCCCGTTATCCGAATGCGCAAGGCCAAACGTTCGGGTGACCCTGAAGCGCTCACCAAAATACCATCCGTCATTAATACACACGAGAGCAAACTTCACTTCCTTTGGCAAAATCTCAGCCGACCTGCCATCATGCTTGTGCGGAGTTTTATATGCTTCATACTCAGTCTTTATATGGCGTTGTACGTCCTTTCGTGCTTTTCATATTTTGGATAACCCACTCAATCCTCCGACGCAGCTTATATGGTTAGCTTTCCCATACCTTGCTTGCCCTTGAATTTCATTGAATGAGTGTACTCAGGTATCTATTACCTAATGTTCGCTACCTTTGCCCGTATGTTCATCTCCATACTTCACGTACCGAAACCTGACACGTCATAGAATTCTTTAGCTCGACCTATGGATTTGGCCCTGGTGTAGGTGGCCTGGCATATCTCGGTCTCGGCATCGGCTTTTTTGCTGCAACAATCTTCGGTGCCAAGTCCGCGGATCAAGTCTACAAATATGTACGTCGTATACAAGATTTATAACACTGATTGAGCTCACCAGCCCTCCGATAGTTGGCAGACAAGAACGGCGGTAAAGGAAAACCAGAAATGCGCATTCCAGCGCTTTTCTTTGGCTCACTGTTTGTTCCCGTCGGACTCTTGTAAGTTGTTTACCGAGTACTACAGCCTGTCTTTTTTCACGCTTGAGCTATATAGCTGGTATGGCTGGTCAGCGCAAGCGGGTATCCACTGGATTATGCCTATAATTGGGACCGGAATTTTTGGTTTTGGTGAGGACATTTATCATACGCAAATGTGACCGACACTTTAACAACTTGCATCTAGGCATGATGTCTTCATTGTAGGTCTGAGATGTTTCATTTGAGCTGGTACTGATACTTTCCCTGCAGCCTCCCGATCCAGCTATATTTAGTGGATGCTTTCCAATATGCTGCCAGCGCCGTGGCTGCCGCTTCGGTGTTTCGGTCTACCTTCGGCTTCGTGTTCCCTCTATTTGGTCAACAGATGTTTGATACTCTTGGTCTAGGGGGTGGAAATTCGGTAAGACCTCGCTGCCACCTTGATTACTACCATTTTAATTAACTTCTATCCCCACACATTCAGTTATTGGCAGGCCTTGCCATTGTATTGGGTATACCCTTCCCAGTCTGGATTTACTACAAGGGAGAAGCAATTCGGTTAAATAGCAAGCTAAAGCTCTGATACAAACTCACCTCCCTCACGCATTTCATGTCATTTTCACGATTAGCGTAGCCACCTCGATATTCTGGGACACGAAAGGCGCAACGAGCTCGTTTCTATCACGGAAAAAACTTATACTATACCATCCCGGAACGCCTAAAATAAGTAGATTGTAAACAAGCGTTGGTGTCTAATATTAAAATGATAATCCTCGAGCATGGTCGGCCCGCATAACCGGCGCCTGAACACGCACCGCAAGCGCCATCCAATCCTGCTGTCAATGACTTGATTCACTATCAAAGGTCATGATGATGAATAGATTCGATAATGAAACCAACTTGCCGAAGACCCCTTTCAATGCAACCCATTCGTTTGGCGGCCTAGAATTTCGCTAGTCAGATTGAATTCAATTATTCAGTCATCATTAGGTCATAACAGCCGTGACGGGTGCAATATGATTCTTGCCTAACCTACTATCACCACTGAGTCACCGACCCTACACGATGTCCCGGAAACCCAATGGACCTGTTCGTCTTCCGTCTAATTCGAAACTCCTTGGTGGGCGGAAACCTTCAGCGCGTCGTGCATCTGTGAGTGGGGCTGAGGAGAATGTGGCTTTGGCGCGCCGGGCATCCCTAACCTCGAGTGGTCCCAAAGCTCAACGCACGTCAAAGACTTCACAAAAGCTCGTGGTTCTACCATCAGCTCCTCAAACAAAACCACTTATTACAGAGGCTGATGAAGATTTGACACTTGGACATGAAACGGATGGCGGGGTGCGGGAATATAAGAGCCAGGCGGAGAGAATGAGCAAAGAGCAACGGGAAGAGGCTGGGTTCAAGAGAATAACGGCATATTGTGTTGCTGAATCATTCAAAATGAAGCTACTTGCATTGTTCCTCAAAAGAGAGCATAACGTTGGTCCTAGAGTATTCGACGAAGCCTTATATGTTGTAAGTGGTTACATTTTGTTCACCGTAAAACCAACTCGTCTCCACCTTCCATACAGATGTATCATCTACCTCTCCTATCTGGTTATGGTCCAGATACTAACATTCGGTCCTCTGTACCCGCAAAACTTACGACTGGAAAATCATTTCTTTCACGTCTTTCAGAGGCCGAAGAAAATGGCTACCAAGGAACGTATTTTTCATCCCCTGCAGCTCGATCACCCACTTCCCTTCGTGATGGTTACATATCGTCTACCTCTCCTGTTGATACTCGGGGTGCCCACATCCCGACCTCACCGACGGACCCAGAACCAATAATCGTTTATGAAACTGAACTCCCTACGTCTGGCTCAGAACACGACCTCATTCATACCAATGGTCATGGATTACCTCCGCTCACCCCAGAGCCTGAACCACAACCCGAACTGGGGGTTTCTTGGAGGACGCCTGCTCGCACGCCCCCCGAGAACAAGATCCCTGAAGAAGGAGTTGCGGAAGTAGTATTTTTTGAGTACGGTGTTGTTGTCTTCTTTGGACTGGACGAGCGGAACGAAAGAGATATCCTTGAGGATATTGCGAAAGCTGGTATCATGAAGAGACCAATCGTAGAAGAGGACTGGGAGGTCGAGGAATGCCATTTTATTGTTTGTCCCTTCATTGCTGTAAATTGAGGACACTAACATATACTATTCAGCACGATCCCCACATATCCTATCCAAGGATTTACAACGACTTTTTCAGTAAGCCTTCCCCTCCTTTAAATGTGATTTTATTTCATGACGTCACTGTGCAGCCCTCAAGTCCCGATCACACTTGCTCAAATTATCTATTGCGCACGCCCTTGCTCAATCGACTCTCCTAGCTCACTACGAGACGACTGCACAGCATGTCCTTTCTTCTCCCCTTGCCCGCTCTATTCCCGAACAGCTAGCCGCTTCTGGGGGCCTGCAACTCCGACGTCACGACGCTCTCAAGCTCACTGGCCGCTTGTTCAAACTGCGCAGAGATGTAAATCTAGTTTCGAATGTTCTTGATGTCCCGGAACTGTTTTGGAGCGAAGCTAGTCTCGGGGAACTTTACGATGCGGTACGGGAGTATATGGAAATAAAAGGCAGGGTACAAGCTTTGAACGAGAAATTGGGAGTCGCTAGTGACTTTGTGAGTGCTGTCTTGAGTTCTAGTACTAAAATCCACTCAAGGGTATTTCCTCCTATCAGTTAGACGCCATTCACGACCATTTGAATAGCAGTGAAATGACGCGAATAACTTGGATAGTCATCTGGTGGGTCGAGATCTGGCCCAAACTCACCGGGACACACTAACTTATATCCCATTCACAAGGTTGATTGTTATTGCCGTGGTCGTAGAACTTGTATGTATAAAATCATCATTCCCAAGTCGTATACTAAAGCGTGCGTCCTTAGGGAGAAATCGTGGCTCGTCTCATTGTCCATGCGACAATGCGGGAAGAGATTGGTATACCACGGGCACTGTCTAAGGCTGATGCATTACGGACGCTGGAACGAATGATGCTTCAGTAATAAGGCTCCCACTACCTTATATACATATATATCGCGTAATATGGGTATGCCTTCACTTTAGGCTGAGTCACCTTGTACAAACTTTTTGGTGTTTATGCTATTGATAAAACAGGGAAATGATCATCTATCGTCCACATGTCAACGCAATGGACCGAGGGCGCCCCGA
>CEMJ01394043.1:5175-21126 GCA_900068955.1 Clitocybe nebularis | reverse complement strand
TAAGTGTGCATGCATAGCCACGGTATCACAAAGGCGTGGCAAAGTTGTTGACAGGTCCCGGTCAACACTCTACTTATCTGCCATGGTTTCCTTCCCCTACTGACCGTCCTGTAGATATGTCCCGGGACTCTAAGGAGAATGTTGTAACAAATATCTCCGCAGATTATTTACGCCTCATAACCGATACGTTCGAGCAATCTTTGGCCGCCGGTCAACCAGTGTCCGTAGAATGGACAGAGTCGCTCCAACAAGAGCACCAGGCTGTCTTGCGCAAGATAGGGCGTGAGGAAGCCCATCTGAATTTTCCTCATGCCTACAACATGAATCCGGTTGGCAGTCATGAAACCCACGCGACTGTGCACCCAACGCTACAATCGAACAATCGAAGATCCCGAATGCATTCACCACCTGGAAAGGAATACAGGGGCCCTCATGGGGTAAAGAACTTGGATATATCCCAAAATCGAGACAACCTCGAAGATCGTCCTGACGAAATTGCCTGGGGGGTGTTGATTGAAGATGGTTAGTTATCACAGATGCATATTAATGAACGCAATAAACCAACCGTCCCAATAGATGACCCTCCTACAACCCCACGGTCTTCACCTGACTCTTATGAATGCAGAACAACTGAAAGGGTAGAAAGACAAGTGGACCCAAATGCGACTTACACTACCCCCATACACACCCCCTCTGGATCTTTCTCGAGTGCTGCAATTTCTTCAGAGTCTGCCTCAACAGACAGACGAGCTGGAGACATCTCTTTGATTCGACCAAACAGCATGGACAAGGACTTACAGGATGCGGGTAGAATTGATACTATCCTCACTAATATCACACAATTACTCCGCCTGTACCCTGACTTCACGCATCTTAGAAATGACGAAGCACAACTCTTAATAGATGGTTTACAAGTAGTACGTACCTCACTATCCTTTAGTAACTGGAACAACAACCCTAGAGTAAAGCCACTCACAGCTACTTGCCCCTAGATTCTGGACCACTTCAACCTTGAGGACAATTTTAGACACATTATATTCACGACATTGCGTAAAATCTCTCGAAGATCAAACATATATCCGTCGAACCTTTCTTTGGTCGATGTGAAACTGGAAGGGCAACAACCCCTGGCACAAGGCTCCTTTGGGGATATATACAAAGCCCAACTCGGGGACCAGCCTGTCTGCCTCAAGGTTGTTAGAATAAACAAGCTGTCAGAAGCGCCACGTCTCAATAAGGTGTGCGCACTCCGTAGCCCTTGCCCTCCGTCCCATTAATCTGCATCATAATACAGGCTTTTTATCGCGAAGCAATTATATGGAGACAACTATCGCACATTAACGTATTACCATTCTATGGTATCTACCATATTGATGATTCACGTATTGCGCTCGTCTCTCCTTGGATAGTCCATGGGAGTGTAAATCATTTCCTGAAAGATTACCCAGATGCAGATCGCCCGCTTCTGGTAGGTCCAAACTCCATCACCTCCGGATTCCACTAACCAAGAGTAGGTTTCAGATGTGGCACAAGGGTTGTCATATCTTCATAGTAGTCATATCATTCATGGCGATTTGAAGGGGGTAAGACTGTTATTATTGCATATTAACTTGTGACCACCCACTCATGGAAGAGCACCTAGGGCAACATTCTGGTGACAGATTCACACAGGGCTTGTCTTGCAGATTTTGGCCTCTCATTAGTCACGGATAGACAAGGCTCGCGCTCGTCATCATCTGTAAACCCAGAGGGAGGGTCACTGAGATGGCTAGCCCCAGAGTTGATGGAGTTAGAAGGCCCCAGTCCCAAGAGCCAGGCAAGCGACGTATATGCATTTTCATTATCTTGTTATGAGGCAAGTCTTGTGAGAACGTGCCCCTAACGAGTTCAACTAATGTGCGATTAGATTTTTACGGGAGATAAACCTTTTCCGGAAGTGACTCACGATTTTGCTGTTATGCTTAAAGTGACACGAGGAGAGCGCCCAAAACGGCCCTCCCATCCTTTCGAGCTGGATGACAAAATATGGCATCTGATTGAAGAGTGTTGGGAACACGAACCAGAAAAGCGTCCCAGTGCGTCCGATATCGCCAAGCGTTTTGCTACGTGGACAGGCAGAGGAGACCAGCCAAGAGAGGGAGATTCCTCGCGCAATTCGCCTTCTATTGGTTCCAACCCTCGCCGCACGAGGCAAAATCTTTCGATTGACAAGGGACTTCAGATCTTGGAGGGTATTCTGGCGCATACATTGCTACAGCAAAAAGTGGGCGGCACAATGCCCACGACGAGTAGCGAACAATTAAGTGGACATGGTTGGGTAGGAATGGCCGACGGTGAAGTTCCACCAGAGGAACCGACGCTGGGCGTGAGCTCGCAACGTACATCAGCTACAAAGAATATAACATTGGAGGCAGCGAAAGATGGACCCCCCGCAGTCATTGCAAGGCTCCTGCATGTCTTCGGGGATGTCGAACAGTACAGAAAAATATTGAGCTACCCTAGAACTGAAGCGCAGTCCCAGGGACTTCTCGACCTTTTTCAGATGGTAAACCATGTCGCTTCTTTATACTAATCCCTACTGAGTGCCTCCGATAGTTACTTGGTGACCCCCATTTGGGGCCACATCTTAGGCACAACCTTATCATCGCTACGCAAAGACTTGCGAAGGCTACAGACCTTTATCCCAAGTGCTTCAGCTTGAAAGAAGACACGACTGTTGTCGACGATTACCCGGTTGCGGCGGGAAGCTTCGCTGATGTCCATAGAGGGAGACTTCAGGGTCAACTTGTCTGTCTCAAGGTCATTAGGCTCTATCAGTCGTCGCGAGTGGATCATATTTTAAAGGTGTGTTGAATGATCATAATATACTGAGCTTCACCGCATATCAATGATCTCCCGTAGCGATTTTATCAAGAAGCCATTCTTTGGGGGCAGTTATCACATCCAAATCTGCTCCCATTTTACGGGTTATACCGCTTTCGTTCCCGACTATGTTTAGTGTCTCCTTGGGCAGAAAATGGAGATATCAGCAATTACCTCCAGGAAAACCCTTCCGCCAACCGTGTTCTTCTGGTCAGAGCCAATCTTTCATCGTGTAGCAATATATTAATCCATAAACTCATACTTCGTAGGCTTTGGACATTGGATTGGGCATCTTAGACCTACATAATAAAGATATCGTCCATGGAGATATCAAGGGGGTAAGTCGTTGTTTATGTCTTAGGATGCTTACTTAGGGTAAAGTCATAATTAGTCAAATATACTTGTAGCGAGTTCTGGGAGGGCTTGTCTCGCTGACTTTGGCCTTTCAGCTGTGACGGATCCCAAGGTCTTAAATTGGACATCCCAATCGTCGGCAGCATCGAAGGGCGGGTCCATCCGGTGGCAAGCTCCGGAACTTTTTGGTGCAGAAAACGATGAAATCGTACCAAATAGCAAAGAAAGCGATATCTACGCGTGGTCGTGTGTATGTTATGAGGTATGTTTTTTCGAGGCTACCCTTTGCAAAGAGCTGTGTCTGAGTGTCTTCAGATTTTTACCGGAGATGTCCCATTCTTCGAATTCGGACGCGATTCCACTGTCATGCTCAAAGTCGGGCTTGGAAAAAGACCATCTTGCCCGGCATTGTCGAGTCCATCTTGGCTCAAGTGGGGGTTGACTAGGGCGATATGGTCGTTGATGGAAGACTGCTGGAAGGCTGATCCTGCGGGACGACCAACCGCGCACGAAGTCACCACTCGACTATCCCTATGTATTCCTGCTGGTTCAGACCAAAGGCCAGAGACCAACTGGGGACACTTTGTGCCCTTTGAACTCCAGAATGCCGTAGGTAACCATATACAATATCCATCCATTCACAACCTTGAAACTATGCTCTGGGGTACCGCAACGGACGTAAATTAGAGACACAGCTACGGCCTACGATCAAGTGTATATCATCTCCCGATCCATGTGAACAAACACTGTACGAGAAATTGCCACTGGTTGATTCTATCTCCCTGTCATATTGGGATCAGGTGTAGGGGTACTCCCAAAATTAAAACTCGATTGTGTGAATATACATTACAGGGGATTCTTAAAATAACGATAACAATCATGAATATCAACTTAAGAGTCCCAGATAGCGCCGAAGGCAGGGATGCCACTATCCATCACCCCATAAACAACATCTTCTGCCACCCGTTGATTTGAAAGAACAATCACAGCCTCAGCTTCGAATTCTTTTACAAGGCGGTATGTTAGCTTGACTATGTCTGGCTTCCCGTTGGTCTTGGTATCTATGGGGACAAAAAGGGTGAGCAATGCCTCCAAGGCACAAGAGTGCGGCGGGGAACATACTATGTATCACTGCGTCAGGTGAAGCGGAAATGATGGTGTCCACAAATTTGTCACCAAAGGTTTCTCTGGCGTCAGGAGAAATCCATAGAACGCGTGCTTGTAGCCTCTGATTCAAGATAGCAGAAGCACAAGGCCCTATCCCCGCCCCGGTTGCTACCAGAACAACGCGTTGAAACATGGGAGCAATACGCATGATATTGCCAGTGGGAATACCACGTTTCCAGATTTTCGTGGGAGGGTTCGCGAGTTGTGCTGCGGTCCAATCGTCTGTCCTACTAACAATGATAGAGAAACCTCCATTTTCTGGTTCCGGGATGGTGGAAAAGCTGCGCCATTGCGTCAAGGGACTATCCGACAGTTGGACGAAACTGCCCGTGGTAGGAGTATCTAAAAGACCCAATAAAAGCCTGTTCGGGTATGTGGGTTGAATGCGTACCATAATTGAAATACATCCGCATCGCCTGCGACGAGAGTCGTTCAGAACGGACCTCAACTTCCCGCAGCCTCAGCCATGGGAGCATCATAGAAACTAAAGATGTGTGAGTCGGCACCCATTATGCGAGAAGAGTACGCACAAGTCATCAGACTCAGTAACCATAAAGGTGCGGAGCGTAGCAAAGCATCCCCAAGCGTGTCTCCAGGAGCCTTGTAGTCTTGCGTTAATAATATGCTCTGAGATATTGAACGAACGTCAACGAACTCGTTGGAATCCTGTCTATGTTAGCACTAAAAACTGACCTGAGCCCAGAGTGAAGTGGTGATAGTCCACGCAAGGAGCCGATGAGTGACTCCGAAGCTGTCATGAAACTTGATCCGCAGCTTCTGGAATGCCAATATGATCGTCACAATGAGAACAGTGAGAATGCCATAAGTCACCGCCACCGTTGGGACGGATACCTGCCAGAAGATATATGAGCTACATTGGCTAGTAAAGGCGGAGCCGTACCTCCCCTCCTCTAATAAATTCCTTGGTGGCCTGCGCCGTAAGAAGGATGAACCAGAGTGCAGCCGCCATCCCAGCGCCTGAGTGTAGGTCACCGATATAGTAGACACGCGCGGCTATTCTCCTGAGGGAAATTGGCCAGCTATGCAGTACCCATTATTTCCCGACTCAAAGTAGAGCATCCATACGAGACCACGTACGTGAGTGGAACGGAAGTGAAAATGGTGAAGAAAGCATTGATCACGTAGTCCTGGCGTATAGCAATCGCAACGAAAAGGTTTCCAATCACGATTTTCTCCAGTTCGGCAGTATTTGAACCTTTAATTGCCACCGAAATGAAGATCCCTAGATTAGTCAAGAGCGCGATGCTGAAAAAACGGCGGTATAGAGAATAAATGGCACGCATAAACCGTCCGGTCTTTTTTCTGGGTATTACTTCTTGCTCGTAGTCGGCCCAGATAGATGTCTGGTCTTCTAGAGAAGACGCCTCTATTTCTTTGTCAAGGGGGAGGCCAACTAGAGTTTCAGCATATGCCACAGTGTCCATTGATGTTCTAGTCGGTTGAGCATGAGGAAGAGGTGGAAGAGTAGATTTTGCTGGCGGATAACCTCGTCCTCGCTTAGGATTTTTCTTTGGGAGCTGCGGTCCCTCGACCTGTCGAGCCAGTACAGGTATGGGCGTCGTCGAATATCCATTTGAAATTTCCTCCCTTTCCAAAAAGTTATTATTTAGGAATGCTGGTGTAGCAATCGGGGCACGTTCGGCTGCAATGAGTTCCAAAGCCATCTGCCGGAGAGCCTGCTTATTTATTTTCCCATTACTGTTGGTGCGTCAAGAGGCGTGTAATTGGTGACGTGGGGAGTACCCACAGTTTTTCTGGAAAGTGATCCAAACAGATAAACCTGGCTGGAACTGCGTAATAAGGCTGGACACGCGAAGTAGCAGATTTAACAGCTTCTACTCGGATCGTAGAAGGTCTGACGAATCCCCAAAGCTCATCTTCGATTAACAGGGCCACAGCAGCGGTGACACCCGGACAAAACTAGTACTCGTGTAAGAATCCGTCACCTTTCTCCTAAAAGTCCATCCGGGCATACCTCCATTGCTGAAGCCACTCCATCGAGTTCAACCCGAAAACCCTAGGAGGCTATATCGACTTAGGATTCGCCGATTGTTGTAAACAAGCTAACCTTTACTTTGACCTGATCGTCTATTCTTCCAAGGTATTCCAAAGTCCCATTCGAATACCAACGTCTGCCCCACATGAGTAATTGTTGATCTCGATCAACTGTAAACTCACCCAATATCACCCGTATTAAACATCAGCGAACTATAACATAAATATGAGGTCGGGAAATGGAGGAAGCTTGGATGTGACGCACCCATCATTGAGGAAAGGATCGTTCTTATATTTTTCCGCGGTCTGTTGTGGTAAGTTTAGATAGCCCCTCGATACTCCGCCGCCACCAGCCCACATCACACCAACATCCCCAATTTTGACAGGCGCCATTTTATCGTCCAAAATATACACGGTGTTATTAGCAGTAGGGCTGCCTATTCCTATGTTTTTCCCTGGGGTATATAATTGCATAGTGTTCACGATTGTCGTCTGATATGACAGTTAGTGTCAGTGATAATAACGTATCGGGCCTGTCAACCAACCTCTGTAGGACCGCAACAGTTATAAAACTGTACAGTCTCTGCCCAGCTTTCCGCAAGGGCTATAATATATTTGAGCATAGCAAGTCAATAGAAATAAGGTGGTATTCACCTTTGGGGCACGGTTCTCCGGCAACGGCAACTACCTTAATGTTAAGATAATCTATGGGATCATGTGATGACAACATTGAGGGAGTTGCAATTATAACGTCTACAGTTTTCATGACTGTGTTCCACTTGTTTGAAGATTGACTCCTGAGGCACAGGGTGCTTCCATTACACAGGCTAGCCAGAATCTCCTGTGATATTCGTTCAAACATGTATCGGATAAACGAGGTCAACGATGCTGACCCATGCAGCCATGTCGAACGAAATATTCATCAACTGGGATACGCGAAGTCCGGGGCCTAACCCCAAATTTCCTGGTGAGGTACACACCACTGTAAGAAGTCAGAGGGGCGAATCGGTATTAAGAAAAGATACGACCGACAATTTGTAACATTTCGGTGCATAACATCGACCCCCTTGGGAACGCCTTTTGTGCCTGTTCAAGTTCGAGACAATATCGCTAACGTTATTCGATGATGCTTACCGCTTATATAGATGATATAGGCACTGTCGTCTGGAGTCGACAGATCTTCCGGTTTAATACAATGGGCAGTAAAAGAGTGGTGGCATATTGATTCTTCGAGGCAAAGAGACGGAACCATTCCAATCCTATCGACGAACTTGCGTTGTGCAAGAACGATCGATGATCCTGAATCTCGGAGCGCATGAAGAAGTGTGCTATTGGACACAACGTTTCCGTCTAGGGGGACGTAGGCAGCGCCGGCTTTAAGTATACCAAGAATACCAACAACCATAAAGATGGAACCCTCTACAAGAAGCCCAACCCGGCCGCCAGGGACTATTCCCATAGTACGCAATCGAAGGGCAAGGCAATTAGCCTGGCGGTCAAGTTCGGCGTAGGTGGTTTTGTGTTTAAACTCTTCCACAGCGACAACATCGGGCTGGTCCCGGGCATGGGCTTCAAAGGCATGGTGAATGCATTTGAACGGATGTTTGGCAATATTTCCGCGGCCGAACTTGGAAAACAAGGCTCTGTTAACTGGAGAAAGGTTCTGAAGTTTGTCTTGGTCAAAAACTTTACTCCCCATCGCTTCTTGGGGGCGGATCCGTTGCGTTGCTTGAGTAGCCCTGAGTTATATGTGGAGAAAGGGTGGATATGAGTGAATTGGTGTATCCGGTTCTATGGACATTGTCTCGGAGTTCATTGACAGGTTAACATTGATCCTACACTTGCCAAGATATCTGCCAGGGAACAGACAGCAATGACACCACCGACGGGGTACTGCATTGCAAACGACGCCAGAGATTTCCGAAAAACCATTGCTATTAGGGTTTGTGGTGCTAACTTCTAAGTAGATATCGCTGGTGGATGTGGGTCCTAAGGCAGCTGGGACAGTGATTGAAACTTCGAATAATGAGGGAAGAGGAGCAATCTGCACAAGCGTCCCCTACTGGACGTAAATTAGACCTTCAAGTTGCAGATGGGCTCATTATGTATTACTAGAGATCCAAAAACCCACCTGCCACTACGCACCAGCTATTGTGTGCTTGTTGTTGTAGGGCGTGCAGAAGTACCATGACCTCTAGGTAATTGATTATGCACGAAGTGTTCGCAGTAGCCGGAAGAGTTCAGAATTGGGAATCGTGCCTCAATTTGAAGTGTTCTCGTGCCCGTAGACTTACAGCTAATATGCGCCCGCGACTCAGAATCAGTTTATACTATTGATAATATGGGGGCGGGGGTGTCACGTCACGTCACAATCTAATTGTGACACTCATATTTTCCAGCATAGTCAATTTGCTGCATCTCAAAATTTAAAGATCGCCATCATGGTTGTAACTCACATATCCCAACCGGAGACGTCCACAGCCGCAGCCACCCCCCGAAAGAATCGTAGAAAAATCACCCGAAAAACCCCCCGGACGGCCGATTCAACAACTCATATTTCTGAGGATGAGGAAATGAATGATGCAGAACTATCTGCTTCCAAACCAATTATTCAAGATGCGGACGAGCCTACAGACACAGGCGACGACGATTTAATGATCAACACCGATCCCGCATCACTACTGCAAACCTCATCTGTACCTATATTTCCGCAAATAACCCCCAATTCAGATAAGACGACATCGAAATCCGAGACTAGACGGATAGCGATACCTCCACATCGTATGACGCCGCTGAAGAAGGACTGGATTAATATTTTTGGCCCACTTACGGAGATTTTGGGATTGCAAGTGAGGATGAATGTTCAGAGAAAATGCGTGGAAGCGAGGGTGAGTTGACGGATGTTCTTCCACCGATCTACAATGACGCTAATGGAACATCCAGACGTCAAAACATACAAAAGACATCGGCGCTCTTCAGAAGGGCGCAGACTTCGTGAAAGCATACGCATTGGGTTTCGATGTCAACGTGTGGAATAATTATTAACGGTTGTAGCTCACGATCTAACTGTTTCCCTCTTCATCCCTTAGGATGCCATCGCGCTTCTTCGACTAGACGACCTCTACCTTGATTCTTTTGAGATCAAGGATGTGAAAACGCTACATGGAGACCATTTATCGCGAGCAATCGGTAAATTATCACAACAAAATTTCTCTCCCTTTTTGTTCTGACAATCACAAAAGGTCGCATTGCCGGTCAAGATGGGAAAACAAAATTCACGATTGAAAACGCCAGCCGCACCCGCATTGTCCTCGCCGACACGTGCGAATCCGTTCTACTCACACATCCTATCTATACTGATGGCTCTTATATAGGAAAATACACATAATGGGGTCATTCCAAAATATCAAGGTTGCGCGGGACGCGATCGTCTCCCTGATACTTGGCTCACCGCCGGGAAAAGTTTATGCAGGGTTGAGGACGGTAAGCAGTAGGATGAGGCAGCGCGCATTGTAATCTTGTCTAGTTCCATTATCTATATACACCCATTTCTTTATTAAGATTATTGCTGGGCCCAGCCCTGAGTCGCCCTCGAGTTTACAATGCTATGGAACGCAAATGGTTTTCCACAAGCGTGGAGAATAGGTAGTAGCGATGTATTCTGATGTACGCATAGCTAGCTTTGTGTGGTGTGATGTTGAGTTAGCCGTAAGGTGTTGTATCGGAAGCTGTGAGAACACAGCCGGCATAGGACAATCACTCCGAAGTACCATCGTCCTTCTCGCCTTTTGAGACCTCGTACTGATCAACAGCAGAGTTTTTCCACATGCTTTAAAAAAATAAGCACCTGTAGAAAAGGTCTAAAAACCAGAAAGTCGCTTACCTCTCCAAAGCATCCTTGTCAAACGGCGGATCCTGGCCATCCCCTACCATTACTTTAGTCCCCTTGCTGGGAACGCCATTGACCACGATATACAGCCATCCAGGTCCTGGCGGATATACATTACCGCTTGGTGGTCCGGTTATCTTCAATATATCACCTTGAACCAACGCATCGAGGTAGATCAGGCGGGAGTTGGCGTGGACCCCATGTGTCACATATCCCAAGTCCATGAGAACGACTACGACCATGAATCGACAAATGAGCACATGTACACCGTGATGGTCGCTTTATTACTACACCTTTAATCTGACTCCCAGCGTCGTGGCCTGATTTAATTTTCGTTTCAAAAACTTGACCAAAAGCGATGCTTTTGATAGGTCCAATCATCTCTGGCCGATCCAGCTTCATGTAGGGTGGCTGGAACCACTCGACTCTGTATTCCGTACCATACTTGATCTCGCTTCGGTCGAGGTTGGGATTACTTCCTGCCACCATAACATCTCCAGCAGGCGTTAGCGTCGCTACGCTGTGGTACAGCCTTGGTATCTGGCTCGTAGGTAAGCCTGTTGATGAGAACCTCTGACCAGACGGAGCAAGGGGGTTGTACAAGACTGGTGTTAGAACTGGGTTGTCCGCGTTAGAAGCTCCAACCTGGTCGACCACATTACCATAACCCGAGATGCCAGATCCAGCACCGTTTATAATGAGAACCTCGCCAGTGGGAAGGAGTACAGCATCAGGCATGAGTCGAGCCTGTGGCATCTGTTCGACCTGCCACCCTGCGGCGATGCCGTCGTCATTCAAGACCATTCGTGAACACTGTGCAGAGGCTGGATCTTTTGATGATATTTCGTAGCCCGGCCTTGTATCGTCAATCGAAGACCCTCCACATAACAATACCTCAGGGACGTAGCCATTCGAAGGAGAGAGGGGCAACAAGAGGCCAGTTCCAGTCATTGGATAAGTAACTCTCACATCATTTGGGATTTGAGGAAGTCTTCGCTCCGTGTTGGCAACCCAATCATATATCATGGTATCTCGATTAGCTGCTACGAATATTTTTCCGTCGGGAAGGGAGAATGCGATGGGGAATAGATTGGAGCTAAGAGTGTCCACGAGAAAGGGTAGATGGATAGGCATCCCGTTCGACCCGTGAATCGCCTTTGGCGGAAAATATTCAAGAGTTGGATTATTGACCGTTGCATTATTTATCCAGCCTCCTTTCTTAGACCCTCCAATGATCATCGCACTACCATCATTAATGCGGATGGCGGTATTATACCAACGGGGACTTGCCATACGGACTTGCGAATGGTTTTCGTACATTCCACATTCATCGGCCGAGTTGGAATCACAAGGTTGAAATATACGAATGGCCTGTAGCCCATCAAGATCACCGAAATCGGCAGAAGATGTGTGGCCGCTGACGACTGGATTACCTCCCACGTTGATTAACGTTCCGTTCCTTAAGAAAGTTCCGCCAGCACAGAAAGAATTCGATTCCATCGCGAGGGGTTTGACGGCATGCGTTTCGAGGTTGTAAAGGGCGGCCCACGCAGGACGCCCATATATCGTCAAAGGATTGTGTTCAACCTTGTCTATGATGATTGCATGTGTGTCAGAAATGATCGCCAGTTGCATTGCATGTACACCAGTCGTCCCTTTCTGGACAAGAGACCATGTCGAGGAGGGAAAAGAGGCCGCCTGTGATTCCAGAAACAAGGGGAGGACGCCAGCTGGGGAAGGTACAGATACAGCCTGGCTCGTTGGGGCGTTTCCTCTTGTGACAACAAAGGCATCTATGTCGCATCTTGTGTGTTTCTTTGAGCCCGATCGCTTTGCGGTATTTATAATCTTAATTGTGTGGCGTCCATAGCTTAGTTCAAAATCCCAGTATATCCTTTGTTGTTTCAGAGGTATATCACGATCGCAGTAGGTGTCCACTTCCTGTTTTTTCTTGCCATCGATGTAGACATGAGCAATTCCATGCCTCCTATCGCAGTTTCCGAACCATTCTATACCCGTCCCAGTAAATGTGAATGAGACAGCGGCATTAATTTCAGATGTTGAATGTAACGATTTCTGGATGTAAGTGGGGGAAAACCCACTCTTCCATTTTCCCGTATAATGCAAAAGGGGGGAAGACGAATCGTAACTTTTTGCTCCAAGCGGGACATAGTATGGTGTGAATCGTCCAGGCGTTATTGAACCAGGAATAGTATGACCGTTCCAAGCGGGATCTTTCCCGAAAACCCCTGGTATAAGACTATGGAGGAAGAGAATTTGAAAAAAGAGGGAAAATGTCATGTTATAGAGAATCGCCATCAAGGCGAGCATGGAGAGCGTCAAGTGTGGGTGGTGCCCATACTCGCGAATTAATTATAAATGTGACAAGCGCAAATAATTGTACATAGCGCGTGCCGCTATTTAGAAGTCAAACCGAGCATCTACATTCTAGTACTTGTTGCAAGATGGTTATATACAATAATGTAGGAAAAATACAATGCATATACGTTCAATGTTATCTCATAGGATTCAACCTGATTTCCATGTGTTGTGGAGACCAACTGTATCGTCGCTGCCGTTGATCGGGCTGCTAGCCACTGCATCCTCGCCATTATCATGCACTGTGCCCCCTCCGCCCTTTCCTTCCATAGGCCCTAACCCTCCCTTCACTGTCTTGTTTCGTATGTTGTCAGCACGGAGACTCTCTATATGTTGTAGGTATTCTTCGTCTACCCCTCCCGTGATGTATTCGCCAGTGAAAACTGAGCAATCGAAGGTGGTGATATTGGGATTGAGTTGTCGCACAGATGCTTCTAGATCGGGGAGTGTTTGGAAGATTACTAGATCAGCACCGATTTCTGACGCTATTGAATCGTTGTCACGTCCATACGCCACGAGCTCGGTTCGCGATGGCATGTCAATTCCATACACGTTAGGAAAGCTGGAAAACAATCATGAATGATTCATTTCAATAAGATCACACTTTAAATACGCACCGGATGGGAGGAGCACAGCTTGCGACAATAACTTTCTTAGCTCCAACATCTTTGGCCATTTGTACTATTTCCTTAGAAGTAGTCCCACGGACAATAGAATCTTCATTCATGTGAGTGGGATTTATGGCAATATTTTGAAAAAACGTACCATCTACAAGGAGCACAACCTTTCCAACGAACTCCAGAGCCATTGCGTTTAGTTTCTTACGGACGTTCCTCTTTCTATATATATGTTAGAATACTCCAGAAGTCCCCAATGATGTATCTTTTCACCTCATTTGCTGACCAGGCATGATAAACGTTCGACCGACATATCGATTTTTGATAAATCCTTCGCGATAGGGCAATTGTAATTTTTGCGCCAGGTTAAGCGCAGCAACTCTTGAGGTATCTGGAACCTAAGAAGAGCTTAGCCAATTTGAGAATATGATCAGGCGCAAAGTCTTACGGGAATAACGACATCAACGGTGATGTTGTGTTCCAAAAGGACCCTCTGAACTTTATCAGCAAGAGCATCACCCATAGCCATACGGCTTCGATAAACACTGATGCCATCGAGAACAGAGTCGGGCCTTGCAAAGTAAACATATTCGAATATGTCCGGAGCAAATATGGCGGGGGGTGCGACTTGACGACGAGAAACGACATTTCTAGTAATGATAACCGCCTCGCCTTAAAATTAGGAATTAGGTATGACAGGCTGATCCGCATATTCCGGGACCTACCAGGTTTAACGTCTTCCCATTCTCCAAAGCCAGATGCGTCCGCAACCACACTTTCACTCGCAAACAAATAATCATTTCCGGTCCCATTCTTCCGCACACCCATTCCAACGGGTCGGATCCCATTTGGGTCTCTAAATGCGATGATTCCGAATCCCGCGAGCATCGCGACACATGCGTATGCCCCTTTACATTGCCTCATCATACCCCCAATCGCAGTAAAAATATCTTCCTCGTTGATTCGGAATTTTCCTGTCTGTTGCAAATTGTTCGCAAATATGTTCAAGAGTAGTTCTGAGTCGGATGCAGTATTTATGTGGCGGTGGGCTGTAGCATCCATATATTGCATCAACGCATCCGTGTTGATCAAGTTCCCGTTCTGGCATGAAATGAGAATCTGATAAGTTAAAAAGTATGCTTATATGCCGCTTACATGGGCAAAGACAATTCCATAAGGTGAGTTGACATAGAAGGGCTGAGCTTCAGCATTGTTGAAGCTACCTGCAGTGGGATATCGGACTATACGAGGAATCAGCTATCATAACAATACCACCGGGTAGCTAGCTTACCATGCCCCACGCCCATCCCTCCGATCAGTCGAGAAATCGAATTGGCGTCGAAGACGTCGCGAACCATACCGTTAGCTTTGGATTGATAGAAACGACCCTTCGGACCACAGGTAACAATACCACAGGCATCTTGACCGCGATGTTGAAGAAGTGATAGTCCCTCGCTGATCTCAGCCGCTGCATCTACATTAGGATCGTGTAGGAGTAGACCAAGTATTCCACACACTGCTCAGAGCATAGTCAGGTCCTTGCGTGGTTTAAAGCATTCCTGAGACTTACTAGTGTTATTTCGGGATGGGAGATATGTCGCCCAGGACGAGAAAACGAGAAAACAAGAGGCCTGGGGTTTGGATATGGGGAGGAGTGTACAACATTAGAATTTTTTTTCAGGATCGATCGGAGACGATTGCGGGATAGTATGGCACGTGCACGGATCAACATCGGTCACACAGTGACGACCGTCGGTTTCGCCGGGCTCCAACTATCTGTCTATAGACCTAGGGTCATAGTATGTAAACAGGTTTGCATAATTCTCTCGACTTGACTGGCCACTATTTCGCTCTGATAACCCCCGGATCTCAATGGACGCCATCCTTATCCGGCGCTAAACCTCACGATACCAATACCTTACCTGGCTTGGTAGGGCCGAATTCCGTTAGGAGACTCGATCTTACTCAGTACGTTTCCCTTGACCGTAGGTTTCCTATCAAAAACTCGATTGGCCCTTACATAAAACATCTTTGTAAATAGTGCGTGAACCCTAACCTACCGGGACCGAACGATGTCTTTGTCCGATTTTGCAGAACGAACGATGTATGTACTATGTACACTTAACTTTATGCAACAAATGTAGCCTATTTTCAAGATAGTTAGTGCAACATGAGATAGTATTAAAGATATGCCGATAAATAATGGTGCAGACGCAGAGGTGGACCCTAGATCATATACTATCACTAATAAACTGTTCACGTAAGATTTACACTTTCACTTCCGATTGCACAGCTCATCCAATCACCTTCTATACTATGATCACACTCTACTCAGCACCCCAACCTTACCTCAGGGTTTATCGGTAACAATCCAGGCATGACGGCGACTGTTTGCAAGACTTATGCTATAGAATTCATTGGAGGTTGATTAACAGGGTGCTGTTGCTTGCTTTGTAAATGGCCGGGCAGGTGGCTGGATTTACCTAACGACTTGTCTGGTACAGCCATCCGTTTTGGAAATCCAAACACAAATCCTGGTACGTTCAATATTTATCTAAATTAAGGCGCTCCATTTGGAAGCAATGTTTTTTCTTCAAAGGACAAGTCCCGACAGATGGTCGTCTCCCCCGGGGCGCTTCAAAGCCTCCTGAAACTAAGATGCCTCCC
>CEMJ01394040.1:33855-66544 GCA_900068955.1 Clitocybe nebularis | reverse complement strand
CGGAGGGGTAGTGGCATCTGATGAAATCTAACCCCCAAGATTTGCCAAGGTAAGTTAAACTGTTGAAGGTACATCACGACTCACAACGCCGTTTGGATCTCGAGCCTTGCTTCAGGAAGCAACTGGTTTAGAAATGAGGCCCAAAGGGTGAAGGCAGACGCTGGCTGAATATCATCCGATGTGTGCATAGTACATACCAGTACGGTCCGTATGTAGCAATAAGCGAGGACGGGTGTCAAATACTCCGTGAAAGATTTTCATCGATAGAAAGTCGGATAGGGGTAGTATTGATGTGTTGCGGTCGGAGAGGTTCGGCATCGATGGGGTTTGCGGTCACCGTCGCGTGAGATATAGATATCCTATTGTCCTATGAAGGTACTTGGGAGCCGAAGCTGTTCTATATTTTCTTCCATCAAGCGAAAGCGAAAGCTTCGTGGCAGTGGGAAAATGATATAGCACATGAGCGGGCTACCCGTTGCTCGAATGTGAATGTACCGCGGTTGTAAGGTGATTCAGTGCTCCATACAATGGTCTTCCATCTCATAACACGTGATAGTAATTAGCCATGGACGCGTTAATTACGTAACTCGCATCCAGGCGGGTTGCTGGCTAGCGTTTCGCCCTACATGCTTAAGTACCTAAGGTACGCCCGCTCTTTAGATCGGCTATTGGGTGGTAAAAGACCTGAAACTGTAGTCGAACCTAGTCCAACTTATCAACCACTTATTGGTTATACACGTGGTCTCTCGCGGCCCCTCTACCAAAGGCCCTAAGGCCAGCTGCCTTCAGAACGCCAACTTATCTGCTGTAGAATGCAGAGTGACTAAATGGACTGTGTTCTCACAGTAATCAACATGAATACCCATAGCTGTCCAACTAACAAGGGATATCTGCTGGCAAGCAACGCAGACGGCTGTGTTTGCTGTATGTCCTTCGTGTTGCTTTCTCTGGCCATTATTTATTGACGAAATCACTTTAGTCGCTCCCAAGAGTGGCAAAGGTGTTGGCAGATACACGTCGCAGCCTGACAATCAGAAGCCATCTGTCTTGACAAACTCTGCGATGACCCGTAAGTTGTTCAAGACGACAAATCTAGGTAATGTTCTAACAGATCCAAACAGGGCCCAACTCGTGAGGGGCGACTGTGTATAATATTAGGGAAAGTTGAAGTACATACGCGTATCCGCGGAATTTCTGAATTAAATCTCCATGTTTCTCATGGTTCTAAGGTGTGAATCAGCATCTGAACGTATCCATTCGTCGCCATTCCGTCGTCATTCCATCCAAGATAAGATGTTCTGTTGCCAGTCTACCTATGCTTCTGAAGTGTGGCCCTTTGTCGAACTCGTCGTTGGCCTCTCACTTGTGTTCTCCCGCGAAGGGTCTTCGCTCTTCTCGATTGGGTAGCTTCCCCTGACCGTGTTTACATCATCGTCTTTGGCGATGATGTTAGGGGTTGTATCAGGGTTCGGTTCTTTCTCATCAATGCCCCTTTCTAGGTCTCCCGCCTCTCCTGCCTTGTCTTGTTCACCACCTCGAACCACAGTACGCTGAAGGGAATATTTACGCAAGAATAGCACTGTCTAGGCATCAGTACTGTCATACGTAAATAAAAGGAGGTTATAAGCTACCCATTATAAAGCTGGTGCCAACTACAGGCGTCATAACTAACCATATCGTACTTATCGATCGCGCATAAGCATTAATAACTGCTGCCCGCTGTACAGGATCCTATATGTCCAGGGTCAGAAAAAGCAAGTCCCAAGATCCTTGACGTATTAACTTACAGGGATTGATTTAAGTCCCCGGACACTTTCGCTAAACCCTCCAGGTGATGTGTCGAGCGTTAGATTTGGGATCCCGGCTATTTTTTTGCGGACAGTCTAGTGGAGGATAAGCTGTAGAAGGTAAAGAGAGCAGGAAAACAAGTGGAAACGCACGCTTGAGAAGATTGCCTGCCCGATAGAGATACCAACTGTGCCTCCAAGCGTCCTAAGGAAATAGAGAGTGAATTACAAAGGAATGAAGAGCCACTGAGAACATACCTGATGAACCCGAATGTTGATGTGCTTGTAGCCATGTCCTTCAACGGCATAGCTGCTTGGAGACCAATGAGCGGTACCTGTTGACAGTCAGTACGAAGAACAGATGAAGAAAGCCGTACGCACTTGGAACAAACACCCAATACCTACGGAGGCGACAAGGGGGTAAAGCACCTTCTCCGCTCTGCACCTTTATCAGCTATCATGTAGGAATTTGTTGACCAGGAAGACGTACACTGTAGAGGTACCATCTAGGCGGAACATAAGTCCCATCCCAAGGGTAAAGATGGCAAAAGCGATCCACATCATAGGCCTATACTGGCCAGTACGGGAGACAACGATCCCTGAAACAGCTGAGAATACCGCACATCCAAGAGAATATGGCAACATCCTAGGTGTTGTAAGGTCGGGTATCAGACGGGTGCAATTACGGGGAAAATTTTAGACCCTTACTCTACCCCTGCCCTTGTTGCCGAGGCGCCTAGAATTTGGAAATACAAAGGTAGGTAGTATGCACCTAGAGGTCGGTGTGATGATGAGTTATACAAAAATAAGAGGGGAACTATAGAATTACCTGAAAAGAAGGAAACTGCATGTAAAAATGTCGTAATTAAGATTATTCCTGTCGTTCTTGTCTAAAGTTTCACATCAGGATTATTGCTCGGGGGTTCGCCGTAACATTCTTGTTACCTGAAATAACCGAGGAGGGACGATAGGTGATCGTTTTGTGTATATTTCGTTGATTGACCCGGCCACCAGGAGGACGCAACCAACAGTAAGAAGTGATATCGTTTCGGGGGATGACCCTGCATATCCAAACCGCAAATCAGTAAGGCCCTGATTGAATTTGCTGTGAGGAGGGCTTACAAGTAGTTTCGCTAGAATTGAATCCGATCAAGAGGCAAACAATACCCCCAACTATTAATCCAAGCCCAAGGAAGTCAAACTCTGCCATATGCTGTCGGAGGGTCCTCCCTTGATGGGGGTTCAAATTAAGGAAGAAAAACAATACAGCAGCAGCCACGCCGCCAGTGGGCCTGTCTAGGTGTTAGGAGATTTATTTAAAAAGGAACGAGGAAGATGCTGTACAAATTGATGAAAAAGCACCTTTAAGAGAAAGTTAGCCAAAAACACCGGAAACAATCCAAATTCGTCTCACCATCTCCAAGATACGTGATCGGTGAAGACCTATTTTCTCCTTTAATATCCGTGTAGTTTTGATCACTTATAACTCACCCCACCAAGCAATGGCCCTATGACACTTAAGTCAAAAAGTAATTAGTTTCAACAACAAGGATAGAAGAGCAAAGCAACCTTGCAATCCCCCACGTTGCTCCTATGAATCCGCCATATTTTCCACGCCTTGATGTGGTTATTATCAATGAAACCAAACTTAATGTATTATTCAGGCATTGACTAACTCTTGTAGTGGTACAATATCACTTATAGTGATATTAACCTGTAGAGGTGTGAATTTTTTGCAAGAAAAAAAGGGCATAATCTAACCAGCTGAATAATTCCACCACCTCCGATACCTTGGACGGCTCTTGCCACGATAAGCCAGGTCTGCCGAGGAGAAAAACGAGTCAGCCACATACATTTTTATTGGGTCATCATCATCTTACCATGGTCTGTGCAGCACCGCAAAGAGCCGATCCGACCTGAAAACACTAAGTTTCTTTATCAGAATCAGTGCGAAGGCAGACTTTACCAAAAAAACACCAATGGAGGCATATAAGATTGGCTTTCTGCCAATGAGATCTGACAGCTTTCCGTACAGTGGCGCTAAACTATAACAAAAACATTTGATATTGTAAGCCTGTGTGATGGGACGAAACAAACCTTGCCGCTGAGAGCAAATAAGCGCTGTGACGAAAGATTATAAACCACTCCTAAGGGCCGCGTAATTTAACTAACCTGCCTACCCAGCTATATCCTGTTCCACCGCCTAACTGACTAACTATGGTTGGCAATGCGGTTGCAACAATTGTCTAGACGGGATCCACGTTTGATATTACCATTTATATCCATAATGCTACTTACTTGATCAATGGCAGCCAAGAATACGCAAGCCATCAGCCCGAAAAAGACCTACTTAAGTGGGTAAGGAAACAGGAACGACATGAGAGGAAACGGCATACGATCGATAAGCGGTTCTTGGGCAAGACATGGGTCTCCTCAGCTTTCCAGGATGCACCTGGCTCACTTCTGCCATTGCCTGGCTTAGGGTCATCACTAGTATCATGTTTCTCCTGACTATGTGCAGCTGAAGAGGGCATAGCTGCTCAAAGGGTATGGAGGGGAAGGGAAAGGACACAGACGGGGGAATGTGGACGACAACAGGAACCACTCACGGCCTTGCATATGTATTTTTTGCATGGAGAAGGAACACCGATCGCAATGAAGTCACCCTTGCCGAGGTGCCGACATGCCGGGGGTTGTTCATTCAACAACACAGAATGTCTGACTTTGGACAAACCAAGTTAGAAGCTATGAATTCTATACCGCAATCTTCATATGATATATTGAACTTATTGTGTACTTGCAGCTTTGTTGAGTCCCCAAGTCCCCGTGTTCATACGGACAAAAGGGTACCGCACAATTTGCTGATTCATGTGATCCGCGGGCAAGGGTAAGTCCCGGACGCCCGATGACTTGTAAGTAATATGACTGTACTAATAGTTCACACTTGTCAAGTAAAACTTTCGCACCCTATATAAGTTTACTAAATCCTTTAATCCGTCGATCCGGTTGGTCGATTTACGCACGGTGCCCCACTGAGCGTTATACTATACACAACTACTACATGATGAGACCTTGACGCTTTGTTAACGCCGAATCAGATATATACGACCACCAAAGAATTGGGGTCGTTGGCTG
Source organism: Clitocybe nebularis (assembly GCA_900068955.1). NCBI lineage: Eukaryota > Fungi > Basidiomycota > Agaricomycetes > Agaricales > Clitocybaceae > Clitocybe > Clitocybe nebularis. Next base: position 61,622 of record CEMJ01394040.1, on the reverse strand, counting down.
GCTGGGACATCAATGCTTACTGTAGTTTATGTAGTTCAATCTGTGTGACATAGATGACTATCGCCTTTAAGTTGTCTTACAACATGGGTGAGTCACTCTTGTGAACAATGGCTCCCAATATATTCTGTTGAGATAGCATCATTTGGTGCAACAGCTATGATCGGAGGTTAGATGTATATCTTGAACACCTCGAATTTAAACAGTCGAGAACTGCTTCCCTCTACGAGTGCAATTGTGAAGTGAAGAAGGAGAACGGGAGAAATGGTGCATAATCGGAGCCGTTTTCCAATCCGGGATTACCCAGCCAAACCTTATCTGACTCCAGATTTTCCTGATTGCCTCTCTTTCACTTTGGCCTCTCTCCATCTTCTAAATCCTCTGAAAACTCATCATGACTGAGCAAACTACTGTACCGACCTTCAAGCTAGTGCTTGGTATGTTTGTCCCCTAGGCAGAATCTCGAAAATAGAATATTCTGACGCGATCTGCCCGCCTTTTCTTCATCGATGTTGAATTTGCCTTTGTTTCTCGCATTTCTTCGAAACTTGTAATATGTCGCGCCCTATGAACGGTCTGGGAACATCATCTGTAGTCGGCGATGGCGGTACCGGAAAAACCACTTTTGTCAAGGTAAGCCCCATCGCGCTAGGTGTCGAACAAGATCCTGTGCTGATCTCAACCATCTTATAGCGCCACTTGACCGGTGAATTTGAAAAGAAGTACATTGGTGTGTGCCACTTTTCATCATCTTCTGTGTATTACAGCATTGTATTGACAAATCCCTCCGATGTTTTTCATTGTCTTTTCAGCGACGTTGGGCGTCGAAGTCCACCCTTTGCAGTTCTCCACCAATTTCGGAACTATATGCTTTAATGTGTGGGATACTGCAGGTCAGGAGAAGTTTGGAGGACTCCGGGATGGTTATTATATTCAGGGCCAGTGCGGTATCATCATGTTCGACGTCACTTCGAGAATCACGTACAAGAACGTGCCTAACTGGCATCGCGATCTTGAGCGCGTCTGCGAAAATATTCCCATCGTCTTATGTGGAAATAAAGTTGACGTCAAGGTTAGTACTGTCTTGCGATGATCTATGGGTCCGATCTTGAATGTCCTACATCGGATTAGGAACGAAAAGTCAAGACTGGTGCAGTCACATTCCATCGGAAGAAGAACCTCCAGTACTTTGAGATTTCCGCGAAATCCAATTACAACTTTGAGAAACCTTTCCTTTGGCTGGCAAGGAAATTGGTCGGGTAAGCGATATGAACACCTTGGCAAAGAAACCTGCGTTGACGAGATCCGTTTAGCAACCCAACCCTAGAATTTGTTGCTGCTCCCGCCCTAGCCCCCGCTGAGGTTGCAGTCGACGCAGGCCTGATGGCCATCTACGAGGCGGAGTTGAAACGGGTGCGTCGCACACGTCCTGTAATTGAATATCTATCTAATTTAACGTGGCACAGGCCGAGGCTGTCCCCCTTCCGGATGACGATGAAGATCTGTAATCCTTCATAGCCTGGTTTTCTCTTCTTATCATACTTTGACGAATACTGTTCTCGATATAACCACACCCAGAACGAATACATTTATGTCTCGAATTCATCCTACATTCCTTCTGTTCCACAAGATGATATTTCTTAGTTTACGTCGCTTTCTCTGGATCCCGAGCAGTATAGCAGTCCCCATCAACGCTGTAACCGAGTGCCTGTATAGATTTTGCCTATCCCGGATGTGAAACCAGCGGATAAGATTTACTTATGAGGCCTGCCCTTCGTATCGAGAGGTTATGGTCGAATTGGACGTATAGATTAAGAGCCGGGTTACCAGTAGGGTCATCATATCAACATGTTGTATGTTTAACAGAAACGATCACTGGACACATTGAGCCTCTATTGTAGGATAGGGTTAAAAGAACCAACCTCTTTAACTTTGCTCGCCTATCCAGCATGGCCTCAGCCAAGCGGCCTTCTTTCCTGGCACGTTTCAACTAACCAAATTCATTAGAATCAGCTCTCATTAGAGTGATTCCTCGTACCTCCTTCTTGTCATCCGCTGATGTTACAATGCGTCCTGCTCCCCAAGTTTGGTACATTTGGCTGGGTTATGATGTGTAAACGTCATCCAATACGTCAAAAAAAGTTTATAACACTCACTTTGAAGCTACTTCGTTTATCTTCGGAGGTCCAGTTGTGCCGTCCTTCTTCTTCTCCTCTTCGTTGGCCTCTTTTTTGTATTTACTCTGGATTTTGACCCAAAAACGCTCACCAAATCCAACCTCGTCGCTATCCCCCCTGAGTTGAAGTATTCCACCCGCAGCTTCATCTATACTCAAATATTTCTCATAAACGTTCATGAACGCCACCATCCCGTCCGGCATGATAACTGGTGTCCATTCTTCTTGTGGGCCTCGGGCATCCCTATCTGCAGAAACTAGTCCATGTGCGTCACAGGACAAAAATTTCCCTTCCCCTGTCCCCGACCGTAGATTGACCGTTGGTGATCCTGCCACGCGTGTCGTCACCCAGACTTGCGAAACGTCCGTCGGTGTGCGATCCAAGAGCTTGAGAGGCTCGGTTCCGTCTTCTGATTTCTCCTTATCTAACACGTGAAGTACGATACGAGTTGTTGTCGAATTGAAGTTGACGCAGACTGGAGATGGGTCGGAAGGATGAATTATGAAAGTAGGGCCACGAATTTCGTACGGGTTTTCAGGTAGAACCCACGTTTCGGGATCTTCGTCATCCTCTTTCCTCCTGCTTCCACCCGCCCTACCTGTATCATCATCCTCTCTCTTGCGTTTCTTTTTCGTCTTCTCGCCCTTGAACTTGAGTTTCGTCGAGCGAACTTTATCAGTGGACATTGTATTGGCTCGAGTTGAGTAATTACATTACATGTGAGTTGATGGGTCGCACGTGATGTGCTAAAGTTGACCGTGGGAACAAACCTACTGAAAGTCAATCCCAAAAGCCCCCTCCTCGTCGTGCCCGCCGTCCTCAAGAACATCCCGACAACATGAAGTATAACGCCGGTACGTATCGCTCTGAATACATCAGTGCTGCTCAAATCTCGCGTTTTGTGTTGAACCGATGGTCATCTGTGAAGAAAAGGGGTGGATGGCGTAGTTGGACTTTGGATGGGCTTGCGATGATTTTGTGAGGGTGTGTTCTAATGCTAACGCTATGTTTCCTCCTATTCAGACGTCTCGTCCTCGCGGCGCAAGTCCCGCAAGGCCCACTTCTCGGCGCCTTCCTCTATCCGACGAAAAATTATGTCGTCTGCTCTCTCAAAAGACCTCCGTGGAAAGCACAACGTACCTATATGTTTGATTCTGCTCTTAGCCGCAGGACTCATTTTCGTCCCATCAGACACGATCACTGCCAATCCGAAAAGATGATGAGGTCCGCATCGTTCGAGGAAAATACAAGGGACGCGAGGGAAAGGTTACACAGGTATACCGCAAGAAATGGGTGATCCACGTAGACCGTGTACAGCGTGATAAGTCAAACGGTGCGACAGCGCCGATTGGAATTCACCCCAGCAATGTTGTTATCACTACAATCAAGCTGGACAAGGACCGGTGGGTTTCATATTATTCGTTCTAAAACTCATCTCACTCAACGGTTTTCAGACGAGCAATCCTAGACAGGAAAGACAGAAAGAAGACAGCGGCTGAACCTTCTGGAGATGTCGAGATGGTCGAGGTTCGTTCTTCCTCTTCTTTCTTATCTTCGCCATTGACTCTACTTGATCACAGTAATCGACCATTTTCATGCGGGTTTATCATATCATCCAAAACCACTCATGTATCTATGCTCTCTGCACCTGATATGCCCATGAATTGCCTCACTCTGCAAGCGTTGAAACGTATGAATTGATAACTACGGGACCTACAATATACTACTGAGGACGATTAATCTGTGAGGTATCATTGGGTAAAGCGAAAGCTCTCAAGGACAGAAACAGCACTTGTGTGAAGAAACTTAGAATATGACATCGGCATCCTTGCTACTCAAGAGATCGCTTGATGGCTCTGCTTCCAGATTATCATCATCTGCCTCCCTTTCAGCTATCTCATCTGCCTCCCTTTCGGCTATCTGAGCTGCCTCCCTCGCAGCAGTATCTCGTTTCTTTTTCCCTTGTACTTTTTTCAACCTAACAACTTATTAAATTATGCATGGGTAATTCAGTGGTTATACGTACCTGAAAAACTCTTCTCGATCCATTTCGTCCAGCTCACTTATAATATACTTGATGGTGTTATCCAATCGTGGAATGATAATATGTTCGATCGCATTGACCCTCCGATTCGTGGCCCGGATCACTTCATCTAGGATTGTGAAAGCCGTTTGTAGTGAAGCAAGCTCTACTAGTGTTTCGATGGCTTTTGCGTATACTTCTTTAGCTTTAAGCACTTGTTGACCACCCCGTCCAAGGCCGGTAAGATTGAAGTCTAGGTAGATTCGTCAGATACATGTCTTTTTGACGCACTACATTACCCCCTAACTCACCGGATCCAGCGACACGGTCGACTTCAAATGCAGGCAAAACAACACCGGAAACATTCTCCTGCTTTGCTTTAACCCTAAAGGTAGCCAGTTTGGCCTGTTCCTGCACGAGGTATGATATATCGCCAGTTGCGTAGGTGACTTCTGCCATCGAGAAAGACGCCAATTGCATCACTCTGCCCATTTTCCGTTTTGCCTACTCCTTAACCTGTTTAATGCGTTGAATAACAACGTTTCTTAAACACCAGCGTACCTCGTCGACTTTCTTTAGTATAGCTCGAAACCGTGTAGTTAATGCATCTCGTTTCTTGGCGAGCAATGAGTGCCCTGTTTGTGCCCCCTTGAGGCGCACCTTGGTGTTAGTGAGGGCCATCCGTGTCGCGAATATATTTTCACGAGCTCCTGACATGCTGAGAGTATGGTCGGTTGATACAAGTTTAGATTGGATTCAAGTGACAGGAGAGTAGGTTCCCACGAGACGATTACGATTACCGAACATATTGTGGTATATAATCATAATAATTGAGTATCTGAACAGAAACAAGGAAAACGATGGACGCTGAGTATTATATATTCTAGGCAATTGTATATTTTCCGTAGTTCTTCTCGGGATCAAAGACCTATTAGCAATGTAATGAGTTCCCATGAATCTAGATTAATGTGTTTTTTTCCACTAACCTCCCACCTAGACGCGGGAAATATATGCTTGTTTCTCTGATAGTAGCTTCGTTCCACGACCTTTCCGGCATGGGACTCATCCTTCTCCTTCGTGGCGTCGGCCAGTAGACGAACATCGTCGTGGACATCAAAGTTGAAGAGGGGACCCGACTTCCCCCGAGCTTTATTTATGATAAAGTCATAGAATGTGTAATGCTTGAAGGATGTTGGACGGATAACTTAAAGGGAGGACATAGAAACTCACATGGGGTATAATGAGGTCCTCCTAAGACAGATGATTAGAGTGATAATTCCAGATCCACCTTTGGCCATACCTTAATGTACATCAAATTGTCGACACTAACGCCTCGAAGTTCAGAGAACTGTTGCCTGCATTTTTCTAAGAAACTACCGATGTCGTCTCCTTTTTTGCACTGGTATACCGGATTTTTGTAAGCCCATGAAGAGTTTATATTCAAGGACATGGTAACCTCACCGTAACACTCTTGCGGTGACCGCTGCCATCCCAGAAAGAATAGACAACTTCGATCTCATCTTTCTTGATATCCTCTTGTTTCTGCAGCCACTCTAGTCGTAGACGTTCACGTTCTTTTCTCTCTGCTTCTTCACGCTCTCGGTCAGGAAGGAACGACGTATCAACGTTTGGATTTTTCCGGAACTTTCCCCGCTTCGAGGGCGGCTCGTCCGTAGCGTCGCCTTCCTTATCCCCCGAAGGAGACCTTCGCCCTTCGTCTGGGTTCGCGGAGCCATCCCCACTCTCATCGTCCATAGCAAATGAAAGAGTGGCTTTGGCGACTTTTTTGCGCTTTTTCAGTTTCTTTGCGTCGTCCCTAAACAGATTCTCCACATCCTATAAGCCATCTGACCTCCGTTTTCTGAACGGTACCAAAAGTCATGGAAATATACAGAAATAAGAACATACTTCAAATCACTCGACCGCGCAGCCTCCCTAGCCTTTGCTTCTTCAAGCTCTTTCCGCCTCTGTTGGAAGTCTTCGAGTCGCACCAAGCCAACCGTGCTGTTTTTGAGCGTCTCTTCCATAGAATCATGCTGGCCAACAAAACGGTTGGATGAGGGTCGGGATTTTTCTGTCTCATTGATGAGAGTTTGTTTCTGGCGCTCGAAATCCTCTCGCATTTGGTTTCTTTGTTTCGCGAGGGCGTCCTCCCGGCGACCTTCTGCTTTGCTTGTAGACATGGTTTGGTGTGGTTGAAAATTAAACTGGTAGGAGATTTTTCGAAAGCTAATGTGAGGATGTCGGAGCTGAATTCAGAGCCCGTGACTTCCAACTCGCTTGAGTTTCTTAGCTCTCCCGCCTCAACCATCAAAACCCGCAATGGTTCACATTCTTGGTGTAAATCTGCGAGATGCACATATCGCACGGGTATAACAATTTGTTCTATTGGAGAAGTAATACTAGTGCTCATTCCCAAACTAGTTTGCATTGACAAAATTCTATGGCATCGGCCACCAAACAGCCCATCGCCTTTGTGCACGTCTTCAAATACACGACAAATGCAAAATGAAAGACCTATCGCCCTACCAGGTCACGGCGCTAGCGTCCTTTCTTTCTTCACCTGGTACATCATTACCCCTTCCTCGATATCCGTTGGCAGAGCCCAACTTCGTGCCGCCTCCGCCAAATAAATCTCTGCAAGAGCTACAAAACGACTTTAGCGTCGCCAGGGCCACGCGGGAGGCGAAAAAACTGAAGAGAGCAGATGCGTCTGGCGTGGCAGTGAAAGGTTATGTCGACCCACTGAAAGAACTCAAGATCGAATCGGAACTGAGGAGGATGATTCGGGAAAATATTGCGCATCAGCGAATGATTGGAAGTTACGTTGGACGGAGACATGCAATGCATCTACCTGTCAGAGGACAAAATACTCAGTCTAATGCTAAGACTGCGAAGAAACTTAACCAGCTGGATCGGTATTGAGGTGTTGGTGGTATTTGTAAATTATTGCACTCTCGCTGATACACTTAATAATTGGTTACTGCTTCTATCAATATAAGGATGAAGATGTTTGTGATATACTAGAGTCCCTGCTACTGTTCTGGGATCCCCAATGCACATTTCTGCTTACCTCCGCTCAGTACAAGATGCATATTGTGACATAACGCGGCTGGGCGTGACCTTCTCTTAATGGCAACAACGAGCAAGCAATACAAGAACATTGGAGAAGACCTTTGGAAAGGCCGGGCAGAGAAGATTGTCAGCAGCTTCGACCAATCTGGTTGATCACGACTTACTTGACCTTGTAGAGCGCAGAGCTTTTCGCGTTGACATATGGCGCTCTCGTGGTTCAGTTGATTCAGGATTACGAAGATTACACAGAGGTGAACAAGCAGCTAGAGAAGATGGGTTATAACATCGGAACACGACTCATAGAAGACTTTCTTGCAAAGAGTGGGATAGGGAGATGTGCGGACTTCAAAGAAGTTGGCGAAGTTATCTCAAAGGTTAGCCCGTAGCATCAAATATTTAGTCGGGACTCTCAACTCATCGATAGAACCCTGAAATCTCGAAATCAAAATCTACAGGTTGGATTTAAATCCTTTCTCAATATCACACCTACCGTTACACACGGCGCCCCCCCACCACCATCCTCCCCGAGTCCGCGCGAAGGTGGCAATCCCGCACAAGCCAATGCGGGATCATTCTTCACTCTCACACTCGATGAAAATCCTCTCGCGGAATTTGTAGAGTTACCAGAGGAGGCCCTAGAGGGCGGTCTTTGGTTCAGCAATGTTCTATGCGGAGTTATACGCGGTGCTCTAGAAATGGCAAGTAGTCATGCACCTCTTGTTCTCGACCCAAGCTGGTGCTCATATCCACGTCAACATTTCAGGTTCAGATGCAGGTGCAGGTAGATTTCGTGTCTGACATACTTCGCGGAGATGAGAGCACAGAAATCCGTGTCCGTCTCACGAAATACCTTGAGGAAGAGGTGCCTGTAGGAGACGACTAGGCATACATGGGTATATTTCTGTTGTTAAAATCCTTTTGCCAGCAATGTATCAGTAGTCCCCAAAGTTCTTCTGGTTATGGTTATAATAATGAAAGTGACCCGTGCCAATCCATATCATGTATTTAGGGTCAATTGAATAATAATAGTATCGAGTCCTACCAGTGTCACAGGTACAGTCCAACCTTTATTGCAACTTTGCAAGCCGGGGTTGTATGAATTACCATCGGCTCTAAAAAAGGTTTTATGTACCGAAGCCGACAACTAATATTAGCTCTAACAAAAAATTTGACCTCTCAGATCTCACACATCTAAGTGGCTACCATTACTAGATCCACTATGTCAAGACCAGAGCATCAAGCACCCCCTGAATTTGTGCGCATACTTTTCTTGTATTCATGTGGTACTTATGTTTTCCGATAAAGTATTATGGAGATACGGAGGCCAAAAAATACACCCAAAAGTTAGCTTCCTCGTCTCATTCCTGATCGAAAGGACCTTATCATATCATGCAGTACCCGGAATCAACAAATCCAGGCGGATATGACATACAGAGCGCTGGAGTTGCTAAATCTACCAGTAGACGAACCTGCGTTTCTCTTGGACATCGGATGCGGTTCAGGTCTGTCGGGGGAAATCCTGGACGAGGAAGGCTATATGTGGGCTGGTGTAGATATTGCACCTAGCATGTTAGGTGGGAATCGGATTCCGCTCTCTATTCTGGATTGATCGATATATCCCATCTCTCAGAAGTCGCGTTGGAGAGGGAGGTCGAAGGGGATCTTTTCTTACAAGACATAGGGCAAGGTTTCGGTTTTCGACCCGGAAGTTTTGATGGTGCTATCAGGTGCGTAAAGGAATATGGTGAAATTGTGGGTTCTGATTTTCGTTCAGTATTTCTGTCCTTCAATGGCTCCTCAACGCCGAAACATCACATCCTACATCCTCACCACCACACCGTCTGAATCGCTTCTTCACAACCTTGCACTCATCGTTGCGCAATCCCTCACGGGCCGTCTTCCAGTTTTATCCCTCGTCAGATGATCAAATTCAACTAATCACGTCCACAGCACAGAAGGCAGGGTTTGGAGGAGGCATTGTCATTGATTATCCAAATTCGAAGAAGGCAAAGAAAATATTTTTGTGCTTGTTTGTAGGCGGAGGGGGAGCACAACATCAAATGCCAAAAGGGCTAGAGGGTGAAGACGATGGAGCTGGAAAAGTGAAATTCGAGAAGCGAAGAGATCGAGAGCATGGAAAAGACAAGAATGGCAAACGAAAAAATGTGAAAGACAAAGATTGGATATTGAAAAAGAAAGAGGTGAGCCTTCAAATCGTTACTCTGAGATAATGGGCTGATCTAACTTGCTCTCTAAGTTATATAGGAAGCGTGGAAAGGAGGACGTTCCCCTCGATTCAAAGTTTACAGGCCGAAAACGCAGAGCTGTCTTCTGATCTTACTTGTCCACTAACGTCCATACATAAATCAATAAAAACCGATATATACCTTATACTAGTCTAACTAATAATTTGTCTGCTTAGAGACAAAGAGGTCGCGAGATGTTGCGAGTGCATCATGAGCACTACTCCGTATGAATAGACCCTGCAATGCTGCCATGCTGACCCGCTTACTGTGCCGCTGTTCCTCGTCAACGATCTCTTCTAATGTCCGTGCAAGGCGCTCTACTTCGACTTCCTGGATATCCTCATTGCCACCATAGAATCGTGTAAACAACTCCCTTGCTTGAACTGGACTCGAGTCACCAATGAGTTCGGACATATCTACTCGTCCCGGACGGATGAGGGCAGGATCCAACCTCTCTACGTGGTTCGTGGTCATGAAGATGATTCTTTCTTCCCCGGAAGCGACGCCATCCAAAGCATTCAAGAATCCAGAGAACGTAACCGAGGATTGATAGCTACGATCGTGTGTTTAATAGCATCAACAGGGCATCGGGAGGGGCAGGGCTTACCCATCTTCACTGGTTTGAACTCGCTTGTTGAAGGCAGCATCGACATCTTCTATTAACACGAAGCTACGTTCTGGTGCGTTAGATAAAAGGTGGTTTAATTTGTCATCAGCGAGTCCTCTTTCCGATAGATTGAGAAGGCAGATGTCGTAAGAGAGAGAACCGGCTAAAGCTTGAATGAACGACGTTTTCCCTGAGCCTGGTGGGCCATGCAGGAGATATCCTCGGCGGTATGGTATACCTGGGAGTATTTTCTGCTCAGCTTATTACTAAGAAACGTAGACTCGGAAGTACTGACCTCGATCGGCATACCACTGGCGTCGCTCAAGGAAAGACTTGATGTCCTGCTCGATTTTCTCCCCAATTCCTGGTTCCAAGACCACACTTTGCAGCGGTCGCTTCCGACGAGGTTGGCCGAAGGGTTTCCATTCAATCCCCCATGCAGTGTGAATAACAAGTTTTCCCTCCTGTCCACGCATTGCGAGATCCCTAGCTTCAGTGAGCAGTTGTGGAAATAACGATCGATCCCGAGAGAGTGTAGTCAAAGTAACTGTCTCCCATGGTACTCCTGACATAAGTTGCATCGAGCGCGTCTCTCGTTCGCGTTTAACCTCAAGTAGGTGTCAGTCTGCTATCCCAGTATGACGCGGACAAAACAAACCTGCATCCATGCACCTTGATATTTAAACCAATGTGTGCCAGGCCCCGCCACGAGCTTAAAGAGGGCTGAAGAGCTTCCATTTTTGCGTTGTTCGATCATGGTTTCAACGCTAAGCTGGTGGCTGCGAACCCAGGGTGCTGACCGAAGATTTGCCTTTGCCGCTGTATTTGTTTGATGCGCCATCCACGCGAGGAACCATTCATAGGAACGATCCTTGTTATTTATCTCGAGAGTTACGAGCATCCGTCTGCGAAGAGCTGTTGTCCCAAGAACGAGTCCTTGACGTAAAACGGTCAAGCCCACACCCAAACTCTGTGCACGCAAGTCATGTTGCTGTTAGACGGGTTGAGATAGTGTTGTATTGTACATACCATGAGTCCAAATCCTGCCTCGAAGTATGGACTGTACTTGATAGAAACAATTCGTTAATCGGGCATATGTTCGCGCTTATAGACTTACTTGTCACCAAAGAGGCCACCGAGAAAGGATGTTCCTGAGGTAGGCGCAACATTATTTTTGGGGACTTCGGATGGTGTAAATAGCACCTGTGTGTCCGGCGGTGTGAGAGTGGTGGATGCCATGCTGGGAGGGGATCCAAATGGAGCAAAAAAAAATCAAAAACTCTAATCAAGTTCAAGCTGTCAAGTTTGTCCCAGGACTCGACTTAGCCCTGTGCAGGGTGTGTCTGCTGGTTTGACGAGGTTTGACGAGATAATTCGGACGTAGAAACAGTAAAGCAGACTTGGAAAGGATGTAGGAGACGGAAGGTAGACGGACCCCGGAAGGAGATGAGACGCGTCGCGTAACCTTGTGGTCACGCCCCACCACGCCTCATTGAGGCCTCAAGTCCAAGTCCCTTGCTTTCAACCGTTTACTAATAATTTCCAGCTCCGTTATGCCAAAGCACTGTTCTATAGCGGATGCCTACGCTTTTTTGGGTCTGGAAGAGGTGACTCTGCTTTTTACTGTGCGGACTCAAAACCCTCAAAATATCCACTTAGGGATCATCTTTAGAATTAGTGAAAACTACATATAGACAGGTGCGTAGCTACTTGAAGCTTCATTTAGCCGTTTGAATACATTCTGCTTATTTCCAGAGAGCGTTGCAAACACATCCAGACAAGAATCCCAACAATACTGGTGCCACTGCTGAATTCCAACAAGTTAGCGAGGCATACCGCGTTCTCTTAAAACACCTCGAGAGGTCTTCAAGAGACGAACATAACCAGTATGACTACTCATCTGATTTCGAGGATTTTGATTCGGATGATGGTTATAACTCGGATGATTTCCCCGATGTATCTCGTCTATATGAGTATGCATTTATTATTTCTCCCCCTCTCTTGAGAAATCTTACCATTTGATTCTAATAGGGCCCTTTTCGAATTGTTCATGCGTGGTGAAATGCACTCGCACCTCCGTGTGTTCCCCTCTTCGTGAATTACATACACGGTCTTAGGATTTCTTAGGGTTCCGACGTCCCAGATCTCCGTCGGAGTCTCCGAAACAATTTCAGGAGCGAATCCGACGGGCATGCGACGAACAACTAGCCGCGCAAGAACGCCGGAAAAGAGAAACAGCGGTTCGAAAGGAACATGCAGAAAGAGAACGTGAACAAGGTTCCTATTTGATATTTGCCTTGTATATCAGGCATTAATCTATCCATTAACATAGAACGTATTGCCGCTGAAGCCCGTCACAAAATCAAACTGGAGAATAAGAAGTCGCAAGCACAATCTCAACGCCAGAAAGCCGAGAAGGCCGCGCGTGCGCAACAGCAGAAAGTTCAGGTAACTCGTTCCGCTGCTTTTGCTGCTGCACGAGCAGGAGACGTGTTAAATGTAAAGAAAGCTATATGGGAGGACGCTGCGGATGCGTCCGGAGGTGAGGTGAAAGTAGGATGTCAAGACTTTGTGAAATCCCTTCCAAAAGACCCAAAGGAGACATTACTCCATATTGCTGCTAGAAACGGAGACCTAGACCTCGTAAAATGGTTAGACGGTCATGGTAAATCACTCTTTAGATAGGTATGATCACTTCACTAATTTGACTTCAGGTGCAGAACCAGAAGAAAGGGACTCGGAAGGATTTTCGCCGTTCCACATTTCTCTTCGCTGCGGACACGTTGCTATATCAGCTTACTTCATCGAAACTTACCCACCTGATGCTGATTCGATGCAAATCTACGAACCACCTCAACCTCTAACATTGCTCTCCATTGCCATAAGGTCGTGTGAACCAGAACTTGTCTGGATGATACTCGACAAGGGCCTTGCAACATCTCAAGACATGAGTAATGCTTGGGCCCAGGTTTCCTCGAGCAATGGTACCCTTCCCCCGATGGAGAAGACACCCGCAAAGCATGTTGTCGAGGATATTAAAGGGTTGCTGATGCGGTTTGGTGGGTTCACATCTCCTTCGCCACCCAAGCCGAGCTACCATGGTGGTGGGCGCAAAAACCAACAACAAACGCTATACCCTCCTTCACGGCCGCCCGTTTCCGCTAACAGAGTTGATAACGCTAGCCGCGGTCATGGTCGTGGTCGCGGACGCGGGCGAGGCCGTGTCCAACCAACTAATGCAGCTCGCTGATTTAGGAGTGCAGTTTTATCTGTGTCAAAGTGGTATTCTTTCTTCACATTTTCTTGGTGCTCTAGTAGCTCTTGCAAACCATGCTTATATGTACAATCCGTTTTCACATAGTCTTCGCTTATGAACAGTTCATTCATCCTTCGTATAACAACGCACATACTCGACTCCCCGCCCCTATACATAACCCACTAATTTAACATATGCTTCGTTCTAGATAAATGCTTGCTCCACATTAGGTAAGTAAGTTTCATTATTTCGGCAAGTATGTAGCTGAGGTTTGTTTCAATCACGAATGGCATACACAACCAAATAAACCTCTTCAACATAAACATCCATCGTCAAAGCTCACTCGACATTTCATACGAAACATGGGGAGGCTAGCCGAAATGCAGCGAAAGCTCTTGGAGGTTTGAAAATGACTCCGAAGAGGGGAACGTCTTCTGACATGTTTATAGCAAATGATGGGTCCAGAGGCAATGGGTGTTGCCAATGCAAACCTGGTTTGGTCTGACGAAAAAGTCTGCAGGAATTTCTTGTGTGGGACATGTCCGCATGCTCTCTTTACAAACACCGTACGCTCACAGATCCCATCTGTTTGGAGTAACACTAATACCCAGATCGAAGAAAATGGATCTCGGTGCATGCCCCAAATCACATACTGAGCGTCTAAAGACAGAATATATTGCCGCAAAAGAAGCCACCCCAAACGACCCTATCTTCAATCGTTTCCAGATGGAATATGAGGCCAATATATTTGCTTTCGTCGATGAGTGTGATCGCCGAATTCGAGCTGCACATCGTAGATTAGAAAAGACACCAGAGGAGAACGCTAAAACTACTAATTTGGTACGTCGCAGCTATACTCGTTGCTTTTGGAAAAGTCTTGTCTCCAATTTATTCAAACTATTATGCAGATGAGAGAAATAGCCGAAATCGAGTTGGCCATTCAAGGAGGAACAGAGAAGATTGAATCTCTAGGTATCAATTATGCCCTCTTTTATTCATTCCTTGGTTGTAATGTTGTTATACCAGGTGAACAAGGCAAGGTAGATGAATCGATGCGAGAAATGGCGGCTATTGAAGCACTGAAGAGCGAGAAATCTGAAAAAGAGGTACCCTATCCCTATCGCCTTTTAGCATACCATTCTTATGCCTGTGCTCTAGAGAGAGCTTCAACAATTGACAGATACATCGGGTGCTTCAGGACACCAAAAACTACGTGTCTGTGATGTCTGTGGTGCTTACCTTTCCGTGCTTGACTCTGATCGTCGACTTGCCGATCATTTTGGTGGTAAAGTATGTCCCTGTCATTCAGTCCTTGAATTCAATTCCTTAAATAATTATCCCTTGTAGATGCATTTGGGTTACCATGAACTTCGCAACATGCTTTCCAAGTTTAGGGAAGAGCGCGAGAAACGAAAAATGGCACCCCCTAGTTCGGTACCAGCCCCTTCAGGTGGGACTGGTGTGCCTCCCACCGGGACACCCTCCCGCGCGGGTGGTGACCGTGGTGATTATAGATCTTCACGTGGCGGTGAAGAGTATCGTGATCGGGAACGAGGTGATCGAGGGTACGACAGACACTCGTCGTCTCGGTATGAGTCAGTGTATCACGCCCTTCACTTACTCCAAGTCATGCTGACTTGCCGACTCACTACAGTGACAGACGAAGAGACAACAGAGAACGTTCGCGGAGTCCAGGGAGGAGGAGGTACTGATTTGGTATTCTCATGTTTATTTATCCCTCTCCTTGAACTCTTCGTAAGAGCGCCATCACTAAAACCAGCTGCTGTCCCCATCTGTGCTTATTAGCTTTTCAGGGCCGGGCGCCGGCCACTGGTCACAAGCCAAATTGAGTTGGTGGTACCTGGGCTCGGGCTTCCAGGTGTAGACTAAAGGGCCAAACTTAGCCATCCAATTGTTCCGTAGTGCTGGAATTCCCAATTCTCTGGCGAAGTCTAAGAGTTATGTAGTTGTGTTCATATCTGATTTGGTCATCAATGGCTGGTGACCACAAGGGCAGCGGTCAGTAGGATCAATGATGTCCAACTCTGAACTCAGACCAACTCCCTATGTATATACGGTGCGCGTGCGAAGATCTGTACATTCTATGGCGGAATCTTCAGACGGTCTCCATTGATTAGAATCCAGGTGAATCGATGTTCGGGCATCGGATCGGGTAACTTCGCTCTGAACAGCGGATTGTACTCGGCTGTACCACCTGAAATTAGTTGTGGCGGCCCTCCTGATGATTTTGAGATCGTTGCCCTAGCTTACGGTGTTAGTAATGGACCCATATGGAAGATATAATGGCTACAACGACCGAGAGTTCGATTTCTCAGCGGAAGCGAAAGGGAGTGAAGGGGCATTGGTCATGAAAATGGAAGGAGGAAAGTAATTTCGATCAGTGTCGAGTGAAAAGGCAGGGTACACGTGTGGCCTCACGCATCAGGCATGGCATTTGAGTGAACTATGGATATAAACACAGCAGTCGGGCCCGGAGATCAGGGGGAGCCGTTTCGGGAAAAGTAGCATGTGACATAGTTATGTGACGACGGAGAGAGTCGAGCAATTGCAACGGAGCTTGTGCCTTTAGCGTCCGAGTTTTGGCTTTGCCCGCCTTTCGCCATCCTTTCATTCTCTCTCTCTCTCTTATCATATCTTCTCTCAATTTTGGGCCTCTTTGTCTTGCTTTTATAGGGTTTGACCGTCTTACAGATCTCGCGTGCGTTAGACGGAAGTTCTACATTCTCCATTTACAACTTGCAGTCTTCTACAACAATAACCTGAGGTCCACCTCCTTGGAAGGCCACTTCTATTCAGACTCGCTTTCTGGGACTAGCTCGCCGCGGCCTTACAGCGTAGATCACACCACGTTGCCCAGCAACCGCTCAAGATTTGCCCAGGATCACCGCCTCGTCCAACCATCCACCTTCTGGAATCGATCGCTTTGATCTCGGTGTTCTTTTGACGCCCCTACGCACTCCCTGAGTTGCCCATACAGTATCTCCAGTCTTTCCGCGCTTCCCCGGAGAGGGCGATTTAATCGTCGTTCATCTCCACTATGTCAACAATCGGTGCCGTCGAATACCAAGATGCTCCAAACGGGGACACCGTGGCAATGGACACTACACCCGTTCTGCAAGCACATTCTGATAGTGTATCTCCTAGTTTTTTACCAACTCTTACTTCTCATCCACCTTTGCAAAACCAGTTGATGCAGGAGGCTTCGCCCGTTTTCTCAAACTTGGTGGATCCCCCCAGTGTCATGGCCGTATCCATGCATCCTCCCGCATCTGACATCCCTCCTACAGTCTTCATGAACCCAATGGAGGCCAATGCTCCCGTGCGCGCAGCCCCTCCCAGCTTTTTGTCCGACTTGCCAATGTGTGGCCCGTTTACGATGACTTCATCTATGGAGACTACGATGAACATGGAAATGTCTCCCAATGGCCCTCCTTTATCCGGGTCTCCGCCTCAGTCACAAGTTCCCTCTCCTTCTATTCATGGGTCTGCTTCCTCATATAGCGTAGGCGTAACTTCGTCTCTTGAATCTGCATTAGATCAACCTGGCGTGCCTATGCCCCGCAGCAGGGCAAACACCTCAGTTTCCCCATCGACAATACCTGCCTCTTTTATATCAATGTCACCCGCGAACCATCCGGCAATGGGCATGGTTTTCACTTCTGCTGAGACTGCGGCAGGAAAACTAGAGGACACATCGTCCGGAACAGAACCAAATTCAATTCTTGTTGACATGTTAGCAGAGTAAATATACATCTCTTCCTTCTGCCGTTCTCCTATTGACCATAAGTTACAGCATTGCACAAACTGCGAGCTCAGCGCGTGACATGTGTGTTATGCAACCGTACAATGTCGAAGCTGGTTTCAAATTCGACCACCTTAAAGAGCGCATTGCACAAGTATCACAGATGTTCGCGGGTATGATGTCTGTGTCATCACCAGAAGCACAATTTTCTCCCCCTTCATATACTACGCCTCAGATTCCTACTTCTGATGTACAACATCCCCTCAATTTTCCTCCT
Source organism: Clitocybe nebularis (assembly GCA_900068955.1). Lineage (NCBI taxonomy): Eukaryota > Fungi > Basidiomycota > Agaricomycetes > Agaricales > Clitocybaceae > Clitocybe > Clitocybe nebularis. The sequence continues at coordinate 44,201 of CEMJ01394040.1, read as the reverse complement.
TCAGCCATAACCCCTCCTACGTCCGCAATGGATGTCTCTGAACTTCTATCTGTTTCAGACCATTCTCGCAAACGATGCGCGTCGGAATTAGAAGAACATCGCACGGTAAAAGCGCCCAAAAGGGAACCACAAGACGACACGCCCCTATCTTTATCGTCAGCCGAACCATCGTCAAATATCGATATTTCCCCGAACTTTCAATCATCTGCCACTGTACTTCCTTTAGCATCTACGCACTCTCTTACCCACTCACCTTCACAACCGCCATCTCGACCGCCAACGCCCCCTGGTTCCTTCTCTTCCCACGGCCTATTCACTCCAGTTAAGCAGCCTCCTGCGAACTCCGTTTATGCGTCCTTTTTGTCCACTTCGGCTGCCCCACTCGAGTTTGACCCCAACTCATCAACATCTATCAATTCTGCACCCCCTACCTTTCCTGGTATCCACACATCGTGGTCAGATCCCATTGTCCCATCACGGCATCATCATTCACTGTCCGCTGGTTCAATTCATCCATTGACAACTTCGGCGGTGACTAATATGGTCGAGGGATTTCCAACTCCCATGCCAAATCCACTCCCGCTTCAATCGCTTCCTCCCATGCACCCCAACGCCACTGCCACAATCAGCCTTCCCATTGGCAGGATGTCTCGCTCAGGGTCCATCAGCGGCGCGTTTCCTAATTCGTACAGTTTCGGGTACATAGATCCCTACAGTGAAACCAAAGCCCCTTGGTCTGGTGGAATCAACAGGGTGAGTGGGAAAGCCCCAACCTGGTTTGTGGGTAGTGAGGGCATGGTTCCTTCAATATCGTCCTCCGTTGCGTCAGATATCGGTACAGCCGTCAGCACTGCTCGTAACACCCCTACCGACGACGATGACGACGACGATGATGAAGCTGACTCCGACGATGGCGAAGGGGGTTCGTCCAAGAATTATCATGTAAGCTTTGCTCAAATGTTACGCGTTATTCTGATTAAAAGAGGCATAGGCGTCTGGAGACAGTCCTGCAGGTTCTTCAACCGGGTCAGATGTACCCCAGGAATACCGAGCAGAGGTGGACCGCATATTTTTTGAATACCTCAACAAGGTTTGTTCAAACTGTAAGTTTCCGACGATTTATCAAACTCTCTCACTAACGCGACCGGATTATCCAGTGGATGCCACGGACTCGAAGGGGGAACCCATTCATCAAACTCTCATGGCAAAAAAAATGCAACGGCTTGATGAATCTCCTGATTTCCGTCCATTCAAATTTCGCATACAAGCTTTCACACTCGCATTCTTGGATGAGGTAATATTCCCACCGTTTTTGATGGGGTACAGCCAATTCATTATTTTATGTACACAGCTCGCTAACCAAGGGTACCCCGAGGAGAAGATCCCGATGAAGAAGGTATGTTTACCGTTCATGAAAATTTTCGACCGTCCAACTCTGGTTTCTTTCTAGATTCGTAATTATCTTTGGCGGCAACAGTACATTTTGCGATTCAATGAAGATGGAAAAAAGGCCAAGTCGAAAGGAAATCACATTTGGAACATAGAGGCAAAAAAGGCTGGTGATAATAGATGGGAATTTCGCCCATTCCACCGCAAAATAGCTGGATCTCCCCCGGCTGTTGCTTATTGTGGTTTGAAGTGGTCTTGGACGCCTCGGATTTGGGATCCTCAGGCCTCTTGGTCGAATATTCCTGTTGAGTATAGTTCCCCATCCCTACCATCCTGGCTATCGTGGAAGGATGACGTCCTCTCCGGCACCCCTCCTCGGGACGCTGAAAGTTGTCGTATCACCACCAATGCCAAGGTGAGCTGCTCTGATGTCATGTATTATGTCTCTTGACGTGAGTTATAGTTCGTGCTGGATGGTCAAGAAGGACATCTCTCACATACCTTCCACCTTACTATTGCACCCATGAACAACACCGAAACGGCGTCATTGTCTCGTTCTCGACGTCCTTCCCTGGCTGGTGATCCTCCAAGGCGAAGTACGAGCGATTCTGTCTTGTTCCAAGCTGTGCAACGGTACGTATGCCTTTTGTTTGTCAAGTCTTTGTAATTCTAACATTTCTAGGTCAAAATCCCGGCCTTCACCGGCGGCAGTAACTACAGAACCTCCGGACACTCGAGTAATCCGTGTGCTCCAAAGTGTCGCGCTGCGCGTGACAGAGGAGGCAGAATCGCAGTTTGTATCTGCTTCCCCTCCAAAAACAAGCAATCTACAAGATCTTGTGAAACAAAAACATGTCTTGGAACAAACAGTGGATGCATATGATAAGGCTTTATCTGGAAGGAGCCCAATGCAAAGCCGACGTCTAGCCGTTGCAGCACAAAACGTTGTTGTTCAAGCTGCACGTACAGTCATCGCAGACAGGACCGTCGCTAACGGAGGCGTCGTGGTACAACAGTCGGAATCGTCTGTTGTAGCGAGCGTAACGGTCAATGAACTGTCGGATGCCACGCAAGACGCAATCGCTGAAGCTGTAAAAAGAGAAGGAATAACTTCAACCGATGTTGATATCATTGTTGCAGCAACTTCAATCCTCAAATCACGCACCCCCGGAAGCCCCTCAGCAATGGCTGATGCTATCCCGGCCCCTGCCCAGCAGATAAGGTCTCATTCCACTGGGACCGTTCCAAGAATGACTCCAAGCATAAATAACGCATATCCCACTAACCTTCCTTCACTGTTGGAATACGTATGAATGAACTCCCTTTTCCTTTTTACTGGGACTATATCTCTTTTGGTACTATTTGCATGTTTCTCTCTCTAGGGTGTTACTATACGGGACTTTCGACAACATTTTCACTCCGCCTTTTACATCGATCTGCTTGGGGATAATAGATAATGACTTTATATGCGCGCCCACCCCCATTCCCTCCCATTGTTTACGAGTCTGGGGTCTTTCTAAAATTGCATTAATCTTGGGTATTAAAGATTTATACAAATAATGTATCACAGATCGTGCAACTGAGTGCATCTAAGTCATTAGAGAAGGTGCAAGCAGAACATGGCTTCCCGTCTATTACGTCCGTTGCCGTTTCCTGTTTCCCTTCATCTGATAGCGGTGGCCGCTCTCTTGCGCTTCCAAGAAGTGTTCCTCCAAAGCCCCTTTCTTCGCCCCTGGGCCTTGTCTCCTCGGAATCGGAATTAATCTCGATAACCTCGCTCTCTTCCCAGAGGTCCAGTATGTCGTTTGCGTAAATATTAAGAGAAGCGATAGACGCTGTATTATCGGTTAATTCGCGCCCTTCATAGAATAATCTTTGGCAGATTGTTGTAATCTTCAGCTCATCTTGTAGCTGTTTCCCATTACACCAGAAAGTATGAGAATAATATATCAACCATGACTAATAAACTAACCATGATTTTTATATCTTTGACAGATGTAGTTTTAGATACGGTTAATCTCCGCCGTTCCCCAAGCCTTTTTATTTGCCGGAGGCGCCTTGATTGACGAGCGCCGTACTTTTGAGGGTAAGAAACTTGGCCCTTTTTGTTGCTATTTTCAGCGTTGGGGCCACCCAAACGCACACTGATCTGGGTCGTGACCCAATCTGATTTCCTATCTCTGCATGTTAGTTCTGGGTGACCTCGGGACATTCTGAACCCGTAATAACCTTTTCAAACGACAGTCTGAACATATGGGAATGTCGTGTAACAACCTGGGTCCCTGGCTTCCTTCTTGTTGGCTTCTTTCGATAGCGATCATCGGACCTCCAGGGTAGCTATTTATATCCATCATTTATTGTTTGTGAAATAGAAGAACAGCTGCGGCTTACAGAGTTTGCAATATGTCCCAATCACTACGTCTGATAATAGCAAGGCATGAATCAAAATCCGTCGGAGAATTGGGGTCAAGGTTGAGAAGATCGTGTTCACAGATAAACGGTCGGTTATCGACGGCCTCGGGCCGGGGAAGTTCTGTTGATTGGTCCAGCCACTGCTTCCAGGCCTTTAGGAAATGGACAGGAATAAGAACATAGGGAACAGATTCCAGTAGCGATACATCGCTGCCAGAATCGTTTTCATTCATGTGTTTCAGCTTTGCCTGTAGATCGTAAGAAACGGCCGAGGCGAGAAGAGGAACATAAAACCTTCTCTTCTTCCGCTCTTCTACGGGTTTCCCGTTTGCCGTCCTTCGAGATGTGGATGAGTGCATCACACACCGGACATGGTTCGGAATCAGTTGATAGGGGATCCCATGATGGGTAAAGCGTCTGCAAGAGCGTAGTAGCCTGAAATCACAAGGGATTGAGAGTCTTTGTTAAATTACATTAAAGGGGCAGACTGACCCCGACAGAGATTTTTCGGCGACTAGTAGAATTCAGCGACAGCCCTTGATGTTCACATAACACATCACTTTCATATCCGGGGGCGTCAGGAGCTGGATCGCCTTCAGAACTGACATGCATCTTGGGCTTCAGCAATCTCCAATCTTCGGTTAGAAAGTCATCAATTTGACAATGACCGATCCAGAAATTGTTGTAAAAAAATACCTCGGAGCCAACTCTTTGAGATCCAATAGCCTCTACAGCCCAATGCCACTTCTGATATCTGGTCAAACTGATTTACCAATCGTGGGTGTTCAATTTGATACAATCGTTCTTCGGCTCACGTTAGTCGATTGGGGGGGAACGCTACAAATTAGTTCACCTTTGAAAATAGTTTTCACACATACGTCGCAGACGTCGTTCGGAGTGAGAATCGGATGAAATGTGTACCATGTATCTTTGACAATTTGTGTGTGGGCTTGCTAAAGTGTCCGAAGGGATGAAATACAGGCGGAACCACGATCGTAAGGAACTAACCTTACTTATAAGTTTCATTTGGCTCGCTTTCTGTGGATCGAGGCACTGATGGACACATAAAATATCGTCCAAAGGTATGCATGTCAGTGGTGGCGATCCATTGTCTGTTTCCAGGGTAGCGGTAGAATCTAGGCCCTTGGCAAGTGATGGAGCAAACTCATTGTGATGCTGAGAAAGCCATGCTGTCAATGCTTTTTTGCTGACGACCACGGACTCCTGTAAATATTTTAGAATCATAAAGACGATCAAATAGTCTTCGTCACATTATTGGCAGGTTGGACATTCCATGAACGGTAGATGTTCATGATCTGCCGTCGCCTGTGTTCCACTCGAGCTTTGAGTAACCTCTCCCTAAGGACCATTATTAAATGAGAAATGAAATAGGATATTTAAAAAGAAAGGACAACCTCTGATGATATAAATCACATGCCTTATCCTGAATGGCATTTAGCGACTTGATGACTTCGAGCGCACGTGGAGGTGGTATAGGTGTAGGCCTTGTTTGGGCAACACCCAAGGAACTTCCCGGGAGACTGGTGTGCGAGTAAGATACTGTCTTCCGTGCATAGATGAGCATGTATGCGTCTTTGGACGGGATATGTCTAGAAGCATCACAGAATTGAGCACCACGCAATTAGCTCGGCATGAAGAGATATTCACTTGATTGGGGAGGTTTTGGTCGGAGGCGTAGTTCTATTGTCCCTAGTAATCACATATTAATGGGGAGTGATTAGAAGATGATAGCTTACTCGTTTGCTCCGTCGTCGCTGTCGTCAACTCTGCGTCTTTTCCTGACATTAGCGCGTTGTTTCCGTCCATCGAGTCCATGAGACCTTTCCGACATCAGTCGACATATAACACAAAAGGGGGATAGTTACTACTTATTCTCGTCTTCAACGTCAATCCATGATCCCTTGTTCATCGGCTTTTCGCTCAGTGCTTTGAGTTTTGTAACGATCTCGTCATTAAACTGGAACCATGACTGAGCCCTATGGGAGCATCAGGTCAAATATTCAAGAGCTTGATGAACTTGAATCGTACACAGTATCATAAACCTGAGCCTCGTAATGACCATGATATGCACTTGAACCTTTATGAAGGAGGATGCCACGCAATTCATACACATTTTTGTCAAGGATACTCGAAGGCGAAGGGCCAGATTCTGAGGGTGTCAGGAATTGATTCATGTCGAGTGTGGTTGGGAAGGATACTATGTGTTTCAATTTTTTGCGCTCCGTCGTCGAGACATCATAAACGAACCGCAGGAGGGAAAAGTGTAGTACGTGAGGTAGCTCACGCAACTCGGTGTATCGAGTTGCATCCTGAAGACTATTGCAATGAGAGCAGAAGTACCTGTAAGTAAAAGGTCAGGTAGGCCCGTCCCCTTCACCGATCAACGAACTTGTTATCCCCAGATAGTGTTTCTGGAAGAAGGAGAGCATTGATTTGGTCCTCTAATGTAGAGTTACTCTGGCCAAGTAAAAGTATCAGTCGTATGATCAAAAAGAAGGTATATTCTCCTAACCGCAAGATTAATCTCAATCTCTAAGAAGTCGGTCGTTCGCTCGGACCGATAGTTACAATGATTACATATCGTCCCATAAATCTGTGTACCTTGAAACTAATTCAGATGAGAGCGAATTTCACCTCTGAGATACGAAGACTTGCTTGATCGGTGACAAGTGATTTAACTGTAGGCACCCCTTGTTTCCTGAATTCTGAATCAAGATGAGACATGAATAATTTGGAGAATCTGAATTATCGATTCATGCTAGGAAGAAAATGATAAAAGAATGGCGGACTCTTGTGCATCTTGTTGCTCAGTAGTTCGGAGCTGTAGGCTCTCAACAAGTTTTGTGGGGTTGTACACGTTTTGGGTACTTTCTTGAAGAGCGGCGAAAGTAACCTGAAGTTGGAATATTGGCGATTCCTATGCATGTTGAATGTTTTATTGTTTCCGCCAGAACAATGTTGAACAAGAAACAACCTTAAACTTATCCTCAGTGTCCTCTGAGGGCTGACAAGCGTAGACACCATTTCTGAAAGTTAGATCTCTAAACCATACCTGTATGATGTAAATATCCAAACAAAAATCGTAACTAAAAAGAAACAGCGACGAACTTGTAGAGATGCGTTGGCGTAACAAGTGGCACCAAGGTTCTAAGCACGGCGGATGGATAAGACTGTGCTTAGTGAGTATGGGAGCATTACCTTCAGTCCAACAGGTATATCAGGGTCTCTGGTATCATTCACCGGGTTTTCACCATTGTTCACGGTTTTCAAAAAGGTTTCGACTGCTTCATCTACGATGCGCATGTATATGAATCAATATTACTGTCCAATGTAGACATTGCTTGCATACCCTCGTCCTCCCATGCATCTTGACCTAAATAGTTGAGGCAGTAGGGATTCGATTTACAGAGCTTACGAGTGCACTCTGGCTGCTCATCGTCCGAGATGTCGATCACGTCACCTTCTAGTTCTCCATTCACGGCCAACTCTTCATTCGGATTAGCTATTAGTTTGGCTTGCGCCGGCTGTGATTCAGGACTTTGAGAAAACTTGTTGGAGAAAAATGGGTGGTTATTTCGTTTAGAAAGCCCGCATGCTATCGAGATATGTTCAGATGTGATGTCGGAGGTGTTCGAAACTTCGGTGCCAACCCACCCCCACGCTGAGGAGTGATTACCCGGAAGTGAACTTCGCTTGAGTTGCTCTCCAGGGGCCAGACCTTTAGGAGTCACGGAGACGCGTCGTTTACGCTTTGGGGGCATCACATAGAGGAGGACGACGAGGAAATCTAGAAGAGAAGGCCTAAGTGACGGTACTTGGCGGCTGGTGCAAAAGTCAAGGCATCGTGTTGCGCGTGACGTCGCATATTTATAACTTCAATTCTCTCTCGTCTGCATCTGCACAATGGACCCAGCAGTCCCCTCATGGGCGCGCCTCCCCATGCGACTGTTTCGTCGATTTCAAAGACGTCCTGGCGCCCCCGATGCCAACGAAACTCGCATTCGTAGACGACGAGCAGTCATTGCTCTATTCACCCATCGGTTACCTTGGTTGAAGTATGTGAGCATCCAGAGTTTCTATTTCCTCTCCTAAACACTATTGCTCGGCAGACTGGCTTTGTTCTGCATAGGGTATTTATGGATGATAGCAACCCCCCTACCTTATCTAGGACGAAGGACATATATTGACGAGAATGCACTTCAACCGGGCCAGGTTTGCTCCAGTTCGATGACTCTTGCCCTTGACTCAAAGAGCGATTGACAGGCGAACACATTTTGGGGCTGGGGGGAGGTCCATGCGGCAGATAAATACCTTGCTAAGCTTGAAGTGCTGTGGGACTCAAATTCTACCAGTCAGCAGTGAGAACAACACTATATTTCTCATTATACCCGTCCTTATAATATATCCTAGACGTGCCCAGTTCATAATGGAAGAGTTCAACCAACTTGGGATTTCGGCATCAACTCAAAAATACTCATTTTCGACGAGTCTGGGGGTTTGTCGTCATCTCATTGAGTACATTCTCCATAATAATGGCTCTTCAGGTGACGGCGGGGGTCAACGCCTACGGTCTTCTTTCCTCCCCTCGGGCGCCTGGCACAGAGGCTATGGTTATCAGTGCATCATGGATGAGCAGAACAGGGGAGGGAGACGGTACGCTCAACCTGCGAGGTGTTTCCACAGTCCTAGCTTTGGCGGGATTCCTTAAGCGTTAGTCACCTTCGTTTCGTCCCCAAGTTCGACACTCAAGCTTATTTAGGCTATTCCCATTGGGCAAAGGATATTGTCTTCGTTATTGGTGACAATTATCTCGATGGCATGCATGCATGGCTCGCCGCCTACCACGGTTCTTCACAGACAAGTGAGACCAATTCGACATATATTCTGCGCATATAGCTCACAAGTATTATGTACAGACTTACAGACCGACCGATTAGACCTCCCCTCTGGGGTTATATGGACAGCTCTCAATATAGATTACCCTGGCCACTCATTCTCACATCTGGGAATATTCTTTGGTTAGTCTTTCCCTTTTCCTGTTTCCCTCTGCTGAATTTGTAGGTTGAAGAGGGTATCAACGGACGCCTCCCCAACCAAGATCTTCTCAATTCGTTTCAGTATATAACGCGTTATTCCGTTCCCGTGGTTGTTTATGACCATCTAGACGCTCGGGAACATCCTGACCGCCCAGAACTATCAAATATTCCCTCTTGGGTCCCAGATGTGATTAGCAAGCGGCCCGACGTCCAAGCTTATGCATATCAAGCAGGGAACATAATCCGACATTTTGGATACCAGGCTCGTGGTCGGCCCAGCGGAGTGCATGGGCTATTCCATCAGTAAGATGCATTTACTTTCAACGGACAGCTTTTGATCTCATTTAGGTTCCGCATCGACGCAATCACTGTTTTCGCCGTGCCAGCCACTGGCCCTCACGGTTTCCATGCAATTGGCCGGTGAGTTCGGCCACAACATCTGCAGATCCTCTAATAATATGATATTTGTAGAGTTATTGAATCCACTCTCCGCACCACAAACAACCTCCTCGAACGCCTCCACGCCTCATTTTTCTTCTATATCCTCACCGGTCCTGAACGGTTCCTAAAGATCGGCAGCTACCTACCAAGTGCTGTACTTATCAGTGTTGCGATGATGTTTGGAGGCTTGCAAGGATGGACGGACGTGGGTTGGGCTCTAGGTGAATCTGGAAACTTGCAGAAGAAGAAAGAAGACCCCCGCCCTGCACATACGATGGAATGGCGAAAGGTACCAAGGCCTATAATCAAAGTTCTTGGCATAATGGTTATGACACACGTTCTCGGATCCACCCTTTTCACACTCATAACGACTTCATGGTTTAGTGAAAACCAGATGGTAAGACATATAGACTTATATCTATATCGAGCTAACGCTTGCCCTAGATTGCCTCACCTCTGATCTTTGCTCTGTTTACAATCGCACCTCTGACCGTGCTCCTTATTCCATCCCAGAGACACGTTCTCAAACCCTACTCTTTGGCAGCATTACTAAAAGCCCTTAACCTCTGCCTTGCGTCGACAGTCATATCTATTATGGCTCTACTTAACTTCTCTCTTGCTGCGCTGCTCGCAGTTCTACTTGGTATCCCGCTTTCCATATCATCGCCACAGGGCTCTCTGCGTGTACGAGCCACAAAATACACTGCCTATGCTTTCTTGGGACTAGGTTGGTTGTTAATAGGGCAGGGTGAGACGCTAAAGGCAGTGTCGGATTGGGAGATACTCTCCGTATGGTTTGCACCCTTCATATGCTTGGTATATGTACCACTGGTATTTCAAGCTGGGCTTGTCTGTTTCTTACAGGTTTGAAGGATTAGAATGGCTCCCGGTAATATATATACGTGCAAATTTACTGCTATCTGAATCTTTGTGTGTTGTGTATTGATACTCGCGTCTTTCGGGATGAAACTACTACCAGAGAAACGACACCCATGGAAATTTTTTTAATAATACCACAGATATGCATTGTGCGCTCATACGCAATCA